>JAOBRD020751438.1:0-14041 GCA_027575215.2 Hydrozoanthus sils
CGGTAACATCGAAAGTCGAGTGAAGCTTTCGCTAAACCGTATGGTTTGTACGGAGAACGATCCCCAGTATTATCTCTTGCACATGTAAAGCCAAGCGAATACAAGATCAAGAAATAAAAGCTCTACCAACATAAAATGGAAGTAGCAAGAAATTTGTTATTCAACAGTAGCCTTCTCATTATTGCATTTAAATGCACAAAGCCTCCTTCGGAATTTGCGCAGCTTTGTACAGTTAACTAACTTAATTAACCTAGACTTCTCGGTTATTGGTATAAGTGAAACATGGCTGCAAAACTCTGATCCTCATGCAGACATTGAGGGTTATGATTTCGTACATATATTTCGTCCTGATAAGACTGGTGGAGGCTTCTATATTAGAAAAGAATTTACTTATAAAGTAAGAAGAGAAATAACATATTTTAATGCCGATCTATATGAATCAATTTTTATAGAAATTGAAAGACCAAGAGCATCCAATATTATTGTAGGAACTATATACAGACCGTCTGGAACTGACTTATCGGAATTTATTACTAAGTTCAATGAAATATCAGTAATAATTTCCGGAGAGCAAAAGCCCTGCTACTTAATGGGCAACTTCAATATTGACCTTATAAAATACCGGCAGGATGTCTATACATCACAATTTTTGGACAATATGTTCTCACACTATCTTTTACCACTCATCAATCGCCCTACGCGAATAACGTCTCATACAGCATCTCTTATTGATAATATTTTTACTAATAATACTACCAATGAATCCACTAGTGGGATTTTGATAACAGATATTTCTGACCACCTTCCTATTTACACGGTGCTATATGGTCGAGAATTGAGTAATAATAGCCAAGCCACAAAAAGACGTAACATAAACGCTAAAACCAAAGAAAATTTTCAAAATGAACTAGCAAAATGCAAATGGGAGGATGTGTACAATGCGACCGATAACCCTGATGATGCTTATGATAATTTTGTATCAACATATGTAAATATTTACAATAAAAGCTTTCCTTATATTACAATTTCACATAGAAAAGCAAAGTTATACAACAAACCTTGGATTACAAAGGGTTTATTAAAGTCTATTAATACTAAATGTAAATTATATAAAACTTATTTAAAAAATTCATCTGACTAAAATAATGACAGATACAAGAAACATAAAAATAAATTAAATCATTTATTAAAAATATCCAAACGTAACTATCGTAATCATAAATTAAATGAAGCGAAAGGCAATTTGAAGATCACTTGGAAGATCCTTAGTGAAATTATTAATAAAAGGAAATCTAGAACTAAAATGTCCTCTTTCTTTACTCATAATGGCAAGGAAAATGACAATCCTGTAGAGATTGCTAATAAATTTTGTGAATTTTTCACAATTATTGGCCCAAATCTTGCCAGTAAACTACCTAATACTCATGTTTCCTATCAGACATTTTTAAAAAGTGGAATTAGCAAAACAATTTTTTTAAAACCAGTAAGCGTAGATGAAATTCGAGAAATGGCTAGTAAATTAAAAGCAGGTAAAGCTGCTGGACTTGATCATATTTACATTGATGACATAAAAAAATAATATTGGTTTCGTTGCCGGACCTTTGACTTTCTTGATTAACCTCTCAATTGATCTAGGTGTTGTACCACAGCAGATTAAAAGAGCTAAAGTAATTCCCATTTATAAGAGTGACAATCTTTCTTTTTTTACAAGCTACAGGCCAATTTCAATTTTAAGACCAAAAAAAGGAATGTTGCCTATAAGAAAGATGGTATTAGAATTGATAACAAAATCATCAAGCAAAAACCAAGTATTAAATTCTTAGGTGAACTTATTGATGAAAATCTTAACTGGAAAGAACATATAAATGCTATTGCTAACAAAATTTCTAAGTAATTAGGTATAATCTATAGATCAAGTACTTATCTTATACATGCTTCCTTGTTAAAACTATATTATTCTCTTGTATATCCATATTTGTTCTATGGCAACTAAGCCTGGGGGGAACTTATCCAAGTACTTTAGATAGACTTTGTGTCTTACAAAAAAAATTATAAGAATCATTACAAAATCAGAACCATATGCTCATACTAAACCTCTTTTTTATAAATATGGTCTTCTTGATATAGAGAATATACATCTTTTACAAGTTGGCTTGTGTTTCAATTTAGCAAGAAACTGCTACCACAATCCTTCCATTCTATGTTTCAAAAAAGCTCTGACGTACATAGTTATTCAACCAGAAATGCTAGCAATTATAGACCACACAAGTATAGAACAAACATATGGAAGTTTTCTATTTCCTGTCAAGGCCCATCCTTTTGAAATGCTCTTCCACTAGATCTTCAAAGTAAACCATCATATTATCTCTTTAAAATTAATCTAAAAAATTACTTATTGCAACAATAAATACAGGCACATTTTTTAAAATTTTCTTTTTCTTTTTATAAGTCACACTGAGCTTAGGCACGTGTTTGCAAACTGAAATGAGTACATAGGTTTCATTTTTGGATATACACACATAATTGTTCATTAATTTATATTTTTTAATTACATTTATTTATATACATACAAATCATATTGACAAATGAGATAAACTAACTTTTGAGCTCTGAGATTTTCCCCATGTTATTAATATATTTATTTTATTGCGACTAGATTAAAAGGTAGCCGAAAAAATATAAGCCTCGTGGTTTCATTTTAGACCACCTTGCCCTAGGTATAGCAACCTTACTTAAAGTAAATTGTTTCACAAAAAATGTCAATGTATATTATTATTATTATTATTATTATTATTATTATTTAATTATTAATTTATTCATTTATTTTGAAACAATTGTATATCATATGTAACTATGTACCTAGTGATTAGAGAGATAAATTGAATTGAATTGAATTGAAAAAACTGCCGTCTCAGTGTTTGTGAGGCAGGAAGAGAAACCGAAAGTGCTTACACTGCTAATCATGTTGAATTTTTTCTCAATCTCACGAGTTCCCTTCGTTTTTTATCAGTACTTTATAGACTCTCAGTGCAGAAAATAAGTTAGGTACATCTTTAGGATTTACTAGGGACGCGTTTTGCAACCGCTTTTTAAAGAGGACCAAAACGCTATAAAGAAGAATACGACACGAAACATCCGTGATAAGTATTTTAAAATGTACGCGAAGTCTAACAGTATCAAAAGACTGGCAGTTTATGATAATAAAAAAACTCTAACTGATACTGATTCCCGACGAAATGAAACTGGATAAGAACGCCTTGACCCGACCAACCCGGCGGTCGATCGAATGTCTTGCTTATCATTATGCATCGAGGGCTGCTAAAATTTTGGGCAAAATGCTGATCTAAAACAAAGTATCCAAAATGCAGCGGTTAAACACAAAAATTTTAAAATTAGTCCTATGTTAGAGAATAAATGAAAACCAATTGGATTACTAGTGTACTTGAAGACAATAGAATAAAAACAGAAGAATGTTTAATTGTCAGTTCTCACTTCCTGGAAACACTTTAAGGGAAACTGTGGTTTCCTTGAAAAGACTTTTCATATTAAGTAATATAAGCTACAGTAATTACATTATTATGTTAATTTTATGTTAATTTAATTTATATTCCTACTCACTATAAAATATTCTTACTGCACTGAAGAAGGCAGTGGATCTTTTGCGCAAAGTAGAAAATTCAAAGTTGCGGTGTTATTCTCCAAAATTTTAGCCAACCTGCTTTTAACTAGACCGTCAAGCTACAGTAACTTGTTTTTTTAGCAAGTTTAGCGATTTTGAAAACTCTACAGAGCCTTGCAAAACATGCTCAAACGATCATAATAGTTCATCGATCAAATGTGATTTTGTTTACACAATAACCTATTTGCTGGCATTCTATGACGAAAGCGTCCAAATTTTTTGTTCAAAGTCAATGGCTTTGGAAAAAAAAACAATTGTGCTTCCAAAGTAATAAATCTGGATGTTTAATAAGAGGATTAAAGACAGTAAAAAAGATTTTATGCACTTTGTTTCAGTTGTGCAGATAAAATACAGTTATGGATATTCAGTAATAAAATCCGTTAAGACTAAAATAATCAGTAAAAAGAACAAGCACCCCCTAATCTAGGTGCATTGCCAATCATTTAGTTCCCCTAAATAGCACACCAGCCCCTTTAATTGACTTTTAGCATAAGTTAAACCAGAAGTAAATCTAAAAGCAAGCCTGGTCGTCACTAGTTCAGAAAATTGTGCTCCCTCGCATGTATAAATTAGACCCCAGGGGAACATAGTACGACCGTGTCAATATTAAGCCCCTTTCAGGATAGGGTAGAGCGCCAGCTGGCAAGCCATGCATAGGAACGAAAAGCAAACTACTATCGTGCCGCGCATAGGCATTGACAATCCGTGGAAAAATAATCATATAACGAAACAGCTTATATTAACCGAAACACCATAAAAATACTTACTTTTGCTACCTACTGGTCTTAACAGTAAAATCTTAAAGTATGAAGGAGTTCAGGTTGCAAATCTTCATTGAACGTAAAACTAAATGCAAACCTTCACAAAGGACACCTCAATTATTGCTCAAAGAGGTAAAGCTACATAGTTTTCGAAAATCAACTATACATCCACGTTTTCTCTGTTTTTGTTATTTGCAATGATGGATTAGAATTGAAATCAGTTGAAATACTGAAACCATTAAAGCTCCATTCTAGATCTGTTTCACATGTAGTTTGTAAGACTACACGCCTACCTAATTCTTTTTTAATTTATTTCAACAGATGTGAACACCAGATAATACAGCTTCATTCAGGGGTTCTGTAACGAGAAAGGTGCTATCGGCACCGCACTAGAGACCTGTGGTGATGGCAATGAGTGGTGATCATCTCCAAAATAAGGAGCCCATGGATGTTCCGGGAAGGAAAAAGGAAGCCGGTCTTCAGTCCTCCGAGACCGATGTAACAACCTCTGAGATAAAAATATCTAGCCCTGGAGAATGTAACATAGAAAAGAAAGGCGATCCATCGAGTACTCAAGTAGAAATTGCAGAGTCAAAGAAAGGATACGTGCAAAAAGATGGTTCAACTATCGGAGACAAGGAAACAAGAAAGAATGATGGTACTCAAGAGAAACTCGGACCAGCTAAGAAAAATCAGCCGATGAGAAACCTTGATTTAGATGAGAAAAAGAAGACAGAGGACGTACAAGAACAGCCAGAAAGAACAATTGAAAGCAAGAAGATAAAGGAGAATGTTAAAGGAAGCAAAAAGGGAACAAGTGAAATCGATTCTGGAAAAGGAGAAGGAAAAACACAGAAAACTGAGGTAAAGCAGTTTAAGGGAGATCAGTTAGAAACGAGCAGACATCCCCCCCAGGTATGGTGCAAGAGTCTTAGTTAGGCGGGGGGGTGGGGAGGGGTCGAAGATTGTTGATTTTGGAATGTAGTAAAGAAAGTTAAAAGTGGTCACTGTTATTTTGAAGGTTTTTTAAACTAACTTCCAACGTTGTCAAGGGATTTTAGATTTTTTTAAAAACATATGTAAATATTGTAATGACTGGTTTGTAGCGTCCTTTTTTTCAAACATTTTAAGGCTGGAAAAGAGTTGTTTTTAACTCGGGAAGTTTTGATGCTAAATTACAAATAAACATATTCCTATTTAGTGTTGGTATTGCAACGCAGTGTTCAGATATACTATATGCCACACGTTTATAAAAACATCGTAATGGAATGCAAAAAGAATAACTTTTATCAAATAACAAATTGTAGAATGCATAAACACGTGCTCT
Organism: Hydrozoanthus sils; assembly: GCA_027575215.2. NCBI lineage: Eukaryota > Metazoa > Cnidaria > Anthozoa > Zoantharia > Hydrozoanthidae > Hydrozoanthus > Hydrozoanthus sils. The sequence goes on from JAOBRD020751438.1 coordinate 5,768, forward strand.
TTTGGAAAGAAAAGTCGAGCATGAATGTCTAACGTAAACTAACTAGTATTGGCAAACTTCATATCTATAGTCATGTCATGTCATGTCTAATAATAATAATAATAATAATAATAATAATAATAATAATAATAACGGTTTATTGTAGACTCCAGTGATTGGCTCTTCCTCTACAAAAAATGTCTAGTTGTGTCCATTTCATAGAGTCGAGCAGGTTTTCAATGGTCGGGCGGGGACGCTAACCAACTTCTTTTTTTTTTGCTTCGCCTAAAACCTTAGTCTTACGTACGTCTCTTGCAAATCTCCGGGCAATAAGATTAAATACTGGTCTCTTTTCCTTTTTGAACATAGACACAATCTGGATCACAAGAAAATGAGAACACAAATGACAACAAAGGAAAGAATCACGAAGAAGGAAGCAGCTCAAACAAGAAGAAAAAGAAAAGAAAAAAGAAAAAAAAGAACAAGGCGAAAAAAGAACCAGATAAAAATGAATGCACAAACCCTGACGATGCAACACCTTTCGAAACCGAGAAAGAAAACGACAACAAAGGGAAGAATCATCCAGCGGGAAGCAGAGCAAATAAAAAGAAAAGAAAAAAGAATAAAAAGGGAGGGAATCGGACTAAGTCAGTAGAGAGATCCTCGAGTAAAGATAAGGAAGTTGATATTTCTGACAAAAGAGAACGAGCAAATGCTAATACACTCGACAAGCAGGAAAGGAATGAAATTCCGAAAGCAGGAAGAAACGTTCAAGAAGAATACGGAAAAAGTCACGGCGACCAAACAGACCGCTACGCAGAAGCGTTAAATGGGAGTAGCAATTCTCAACAGCATTACAGCCATTTTGAGGTTGAAAGCTCGAAACAAGACTGCAAAGATAGTTATTCCATAAAAGGAGAACATCACCCACATGTACATCAACAAGAAAAAGTTGACGGAAAAGGTGTTGTTTCGTCAGAACTTTCAGTAGAACAGAGAGCCGTGAAGCCATCTACGCCCTGGAGTCCAGTCAAATCTCTTACAAGTGCCGTTTATAATTTTTTCCGCAACAAAGATCATGTAAAGGTTTTTTTAAAGCAATTAATTTGGGTTGATAACTCAGTAGTCTTTAGGCATGGCTACCAGCAAATTAATTTAAAAACTTTTGCGCAGGGATCACCGGAGTAAACTCGGAGCTAGCTTGACTCAATGACATTTTCTTGTCATGTTACTTCCATGTTCTATCAATGTAGCTTATTATATAGAAAAAAATATTTCTGCTTGTTATAATTAGGATACTTGTCTGTTAAAAGTAATATTTCAGCTAGAAATTTGTGCAAAGGCGATTTTATACAAATTATAGTCTATATAGGTATTCTCAATATAATGAAGTAATTTTTATACTTTTCTACAGGCACAGCCTAGTGCTCCTATTGTCACAGACACTGGCCAGGTAGCTAACGAGGGAGAAAAGACTCATGTGGGAAATGTAAGAAAGAGAGTTAACATTTTTATTTTAACTTGCATCATTTAACCTGCCGTTACATGTTACGAGCTAAAAGTATATTTGGGGACAAACCAGATCTTTGGTAGCTGCACTGATTTTGTGATTACGCTTGTTAAAATCAACTTTGAAAAGTTAGAAATGACAATCCGAACAATTTTCTTATGGGCGGCCAAAGCTATGGTCATGAATCCCTTTTGCAACTGACTGTACAAGAAAACGAGGAACTTGTCTCCTTGACAATTTGTCTTGTGAAACCTCGGCGAGAGTTTGGAAATCGAGCTTTTAAAACAGTGGTTAAGAACATTTATGACACGTTTTCAAAAGCAAAACATGAATAGCGTGTTTACCAGTTTACAAGTTTGAATGAAAACAAACGTGTTGGTTGAAAATTTATCGAAAAGTTAATTATCTTATCAATTAATGTGATGTGTTCCATAGGAAGTGGTACGTGATGGAGTTTGCTCAGGGCTGCTGAGTACGTAGAATTGATTTTCACTATGCAACATTTCACCATAGGGGGTGGGGAGGGAGGGGAATACAGCATCCAAAAAAAAAAAAAACTTCAAGCACCAAACACCAATTCGTGACTCGGCCACAGATCTTTGATGTCTGAAAACAGTAAATGAGTTATGTCATCCAAGCCTCCCTAACCCAGATCTTGTGTCCCATCAAACTGATGTATATACGTTTGTCTCATTTTGAATTTTGGTTGTGTTATATAATCGATGCTGTAGGAGAAGACCGATCTTAAACGGAGCCGAGAAATGGAAGGCAGAAACACACCAACAAACGTCGACAAACGCAAGGTATGTTTGTTAGGCTAAGAAACATTGAAGAAGTTTTATTCTTTTTCCTTTCTTCTTACCAAACTAGTTTTACTTGGAAGAAAATAGCTTATTTTGATACAAGTTCTAACGGGTTTCTGTTTCTATTTACTGCCCTAAAAGCCCGTATTAACAAAAAGAGTTCAATCTTTCAGGAAAATAACAGCAACGAGAGCATTCACCGTAAACCAGAAGAAGCTTATTGTGAAACCAAGCAAGACTCGAAAAGTTTCAATGAGGTACGCCTGGTAATTGCCATAGATTATTTTTTGCGAACGTAAGCACTTTGGGAAAGTGTTTTGTAACTTTTGCACATGGTACAAATAGCCAGTATTGTTTAATTAACGAACGTGTTAACTTGTAGTGCTTTCCAAAAATTCTTATATGTTCCCTGCAAGGACTTTTCCCGGGAAGGAAAGGAAACCCCACCAAGAAAGAGACATATCTCTTTGCCGTGCTATTTTTTCATTCGGACACAGGACCGCTGTTTTTCACGCATCGCTATCAGTGGTTGGCTGCAGAACAAATTTAAGATTTGAGCCTAATTCCCCTAGGCCTTATTTGAAAATTAAATTATAGAATACAAAAGTCAGAACTTTGGATGAGAGCTTGCAACGGAACAACAGAGTTGCAATATGTTGGTAACGCAGTTTAAGTTAATATTCTTGCGTGTATCTAATTAGATATCTGTGCAGGCTAACTAAACTTTAACTCGGATTTATTACTTGTTTATCCTTGAAAGTGACTGGATGCGTATGCATGTCAAAGTTAAGTTTTTGTTTTCAAACGCGGAAGTTCACTTGACAAAACCTTACAGGGTTCGGTTATAATGTACCAAGTTCAAAATTTGTGTTGATTCAGAATTATTAACTGACAAACATTATCAACAAATATCAAATAAAAAAGTCTATAATCGGTTTTTTCTCTGCATACCGAGCTATCTAGTTCTGACTCAAATCTTTTAGTCCAAATAGGATGGCACTTTTGGTGAATTTGTGAGACGAGCTTTGAAATATTAGCAGACTTGTTGTATTTGTCATGGCAGCTTTACTTTTCGGACAGAATATAATTATCAGGCTTGACATGCACCTGGAGTAGCCCTGCATGTGTTTACCGATAAGAATTGCATTAGATTGTACATTGGTAAGTTAACTCACATTTTGTTTTTACCCCACTCCAACAGAATAGAAGTGTAATTTTTCACCTCTGGACAAAGCGGCCTGCGCGTTCAGTCATACTCGAGTTTACAAACCCGCCATCTAACGTTGGAAGGAAAATTAGGCTTGATCTTGTAAACACGGACGGTCAACATTGGATATCTCCGTTGATAATGGTTCCAGCAAAAGAAAAAGGGATTAAGTATCGCTATACTGCTCAGTATGCCTTCCAAGTGAAAACCGAGAACAGAAGCCAAGAATCCATCGTGTGGAAAAATGAAGACGTGACAGAGAGAAAAGAGCGCCATATTAGTTGGGGGAACAATCAGTATGATGTCTTTCACCTACCAAACTGCAATTTTTGGCAAAACCTCTTTTACGGACAGTTTTATTTTGTTCAGCAAGTTTTTGCACAGCTTAAAAGTGACCAACTCACTGTTGACAAAGCCTTACAAGAATATGACTCAATCTCATTTGGGCATGTCAAGCATTCAACTGAAGTGCAAGTTTGCCTTTACAAATGGGTTGCTCAGGAACAATCTTTGAACTGTCGTCTTTCTCTTTTTCTTTGTTACATGTTAGACTCATTCTATAACAAATGTCTTGGTAAGCCAGAATCACGATCCTCGCGAGACCGACCCCAAGATTGGAAAAAGACCATAAATGGGTCAGTTGCTGATAGACTGCTGCACTATATGAGCTTGTGGGATCGAAACGACTTTGAACAGGTTGCTCGCACGAATGTTGAGAGAAGAACAAAGAGAATGCTTAAGCAGTTAGCGGAAAATAGCACCTCACGAGACTGGCTCTCATTTTATTCTTTGTTTTGTCATTTGTTTGATGCAAACTATGTCCTAGATATAGCGAGCTACCTTGAAAAAACAAGCAATGGTACAAAACTATCGGCTGAAGAATTGGAGCAGGCCATCTTTAATGTGCAGGCAAAAATTCAGAATTTAAAGAGCAGCTGTGACAGAGAAAAGCATCTGAAGTTTTTCCTCGAGAGAGCACCAAACGTGACAGTTTTGTGGAAACTTTACGACTGGTGTCAAAAGGAAAATCCGGACCTCGTAAATCAGGTATCGGCAGTCGAGCTCGTCGGAAATACATTTTGCAGGTTAATCGGGAACGATAGAAATCGCAGTCAGCAAGATGTACTAGACACAAACGTTTGGGGCGGAGTTCCTGAGGTGCTCCGTGACAAACTGGCCGGTCCCTTCATTGAATCACTGATTTGGAGAGTTCCGAAAGTGAAATCATGGACCACGGAGCAGCTGAATACTATGAGAAATGCCATGCTAGATGCCAAACTGCAGAGGTCTGAAGGTTTCATCAAGGTTGTTCAGCTGTTTGCAAAATCAGGTTCTAAGGAACTTCATGGCTTCACGGTTGAGCTACTAACTTCACCAACGTTTGCTGAATACTGGAAGACTTTTGATGAAGATACCCACTGCAATTTTCTTATCCAAATGTTTGAAGCTGCAAAAAGGTTTGAAGTCTGTGGGGGTGAGAATACGAATAGAGTTCTACAGACCTTGAAAGCTGTAGACTCCGTTTTCAAAACTCTACTAGTAAATCCTTGCAACAAATTTGAAGACACGCTAAAGAAGGAGGTTTCTAAGCTTGAAACTGAAGCTGTTGAAGTGATCGAAGCATTTGACCACACACAAGAGCTAGACCAGAAAACTAGGGAAATGTATGATCAAATACTTTGCATTGTCATCAACAGTGAAATAAAAAAGCGAAGACTTCTTCCAGTCTTGAAACGAATGCTTGCATCATCCAGTGAACCCAACACAAAGAGAGATGTAACAGAAGATCTAAAATTCGTCAGGTAAATAACTTGTTTATCTTATTATGGAAAAATTTTCGTAAGTATAGATTTAATTTCATTAATTTGGGTAAATTAAAGAAAACAGCGAAGTGACGTGTTGTGTCACACGTGATGTTTTACTCGGTGATCAGAGCTTATTTTGCATTCCTTTTTTACAACAGTTTCATACAATTAAAATATTGTTAAAAAATCCGTAACACATCGGTGTAGTCTGTGAACATTAGTAAATTTATTAATGTAATACCTAAGTTGAACCGCCGCCTGGTTACCCCAACTGGTATGAGACCCCAGTCTGCCGTGCAGGAGTCCCTGGTTCGTTTCCTAGTATCGGACCTTTACTCAGAATCATAAATAAATAAAATGAAGGTGCTAACTTTGCCCTATCGTCTGCAAACGATTAGACTTTTGCGTCTTCGCAAATAAAGACGTTAAATTGTAGATGAAGTCTTGCGAGTTCCTAACCGGGGACTTAAAAGATCCAAAGTCGGCCTATCGAAAAGTGTACGGTGATCCCGTGTCTGTCAGCTGTGATCTGAGGGCGCATCTAGCTAAGTAAGAAGCTATTAGCGGGCAATCTAGGATCCTTTATACTTTGTTAGTTTGTAAAGCGCATTTGAGCATAGAAATGAAATGCACTTCATAAATGTTAGATATTGTATTCAATATTAAGGCTTTGTTTCTTTTCCCAAATCAACAAAAGCTAACTGATTTTCTATCAGAGAACGCCGTTAGTCCAACCACCTCAAGAAAATGACTTTTTTACATAGTTTAGAATGGTTATTTTAACTGTGTTCTACTGTATATTTCTTGTTTCGTTAACTAATGTATAAGTTAACATTGTTGTATAGCTCGTGATATAACACTATATGTTATTCTTTTGCTCAATATTTCTTCACATATTCAAAAAAAGAGAAACTCTTAAAGACGTTACTGTTGAAGTCAGATTAAGCAAAAAATCTTGTCCAAGAAGCATTTAGTTTACTTGATAACTGTAACTTTAGCTTTTGACACTATTTTGGTCTTTAGGATAGCAGAAGAGTCAATATCGGCGCTCTTGACCCACACGCAGCTGCCATTTGGCAAAGTAAGCAGAGTAAATAATACACATGAAGAAGTCTTCAAACCTCTGTTGAAGGATCAAGAACTATGGTTACTGCTGCTAACGTCCTCAAAGCTGTCAGAAAAAGTCAAGAATCACCCTCAATTTTTCGCCATATCTCGTGCTTTGGACTCGTTTTTGTCAGCCGCTAATACCAGAACGCTAAGAGTAGGGTTTCTAGAGGAACTGCAAGAGAAAAAGGACAGTGCTTGTCTACTTGCCAAACTCTGCGTGTCATTCCAACTCTGCAACAATCAAGGAGGACCGAAGCCCCTTTTGGATGAAGAAACCGTGATGAAACTGATAAATGCAAACTTAAAAGAAGTAGCTCGGTCTCGAGGCATTCTGAGTAATTTGAAGAAGGCCATTGTATTTTTGCAAAGAATCCAAGTCAAAACAATTGATCATGATATTGAAGATGTAGTTAAATCTATTACTCATAAGACGAAAGAGTTTTCCAGCATACTTGTTGAAGATACCCTAAAAGAAGGGTACTGGGGTTCTTTAGATCCCCTTGTAAAACAGACAGAATCTTTGTCAGAGTGGTTTCAGTCTCTCTTTTTTGAAGCTGCGGCTTATAGTTGTTTTCAACAAGACGATGATGAATCATATACTGTTGAAAGGGCATTTGAGATTCTTTTCGAAGAGGGAGTGAGCTTGTTTATAAAATTTTGCCGCCTTCTTTTCGACGACCTTTTAATTGGGGCTGTACCTATCCGTAAAATTGAAAAGATGATGAAAGTAATTGAAACAGAAGAGGATTTGGATAAAGAGCTAACCTTTGTTAGTCAGCATTTTGAAAAAAATGTTTCAAATGACGTTAAAGAGATGTTAAGATCCTACAAGAAGTATCCAGTTATCAAGAGAAAGGTTGAGAAACTAGAAGTTATACATGGTTTGTTTTGCAATAGCACAGAGGAGGACTTAAACTGGCGTTCAAAGGTTGATGAACTGTATGAGCGCAATGATAGTTTATATTTTATGACCAAATCTGTCAAAAGATTTCAACACATCAACTCAACACTTGACGACAACCTCATGTATGTTGTTACAGAATTGGCAGACTCCAAAGACCTTGTTGATCTACTGAAAGAAACGGCAAACGAAGATGTGGTGATTTTCATTGATGCAGTAGAAGAACATTCCGATCAATCAGTTTCTGAATCCGAGGTTTCTGATTTTATAGAAGCTCATCGCTTCACCAGTCCTCTTGTTCAAGATCAGCCAATTAACCCTGAAGATTTCCTGAACATACTTCACAACCGATTTATTAGCCTAGAAAAACAAAAAGTCGGAATGGCAGCAAAGATAAAGAATTGTAGCAACAGCGTTCACAGTCTGAGAAACCTTTACAATAACCTTTCAAACAGAGGAGAGATGACAAAAGAAGTCATTGCTAATGCCTTGTCCGAGGGGCTTTATGAAATTGAAGGAAACACCCCAACACAGGCATCCAGTGCTACCTGGAGTTTCAAGTTGAGTTACAAGTTCAAAGATGATTGCACCAGATCATACAACATGGCCGAGCTACAGGATCTAAGAAGTCGGGCTTTATTGATTATGAATTCAGAAACAAAACAACAGAGTTTTGCAGCTGCCAGTGTCGCTCGAGAGTCTAGCAATGTGGACTTTCAGGAGTTTATTAAACAAGTGGATCTTTTGTCGGAAATTGTTCGTACTGAAGAGGAACTGCAATCTTCGGGGCATCCAAAGTTCTTGAGACCGTTCTGGATCAAACTGAAAGGTACAAACGATATCGAGTCACTGTCAAAACGCCTTGAAAATGACCTCCATGACTGGGAAGATCTAGTGGAAAAAGTGCGTAACAAACACTTTTACTTGAACTACTTCCATCCCGTTCAGCTGTGGAGTTT
>JAOBRD020751544.1:0-14040 GCA_027575215.2 Hydrozoanthus sils
AACGCGCTTCGATCTAAGGGCTAACTTATTTTCGTTGCGCGCTGGCAAAAGGCTATGTAGTTTGTGATTGCAATTGTTTTTGATCTCATTAAAAAGGTGTTCTGGTAGCTGTTTGCGTCGTTTATAAAGCGTGTTGATGTTGCCCATTTCAAGACCTTCTTGGTAGCTTAAGTCCGGGAGAATTATCCTCAGGGCGCGCCGCTGAATCCTTTCTAGTTCTTCTGAGAGTGGAAAACTTAGCATGCATATTCGGTGACAGGACGGGTACAAGTAGTATAAAAGCAAACTAGCGGCGCAGGATCAACTTTTGCGCGCTTGAGTTGCCTTAGTTGGTGAAGCCTGGAGGCTCCTTTTTTTTATAACATTATCGATTTGAGTGTTCCACTTAAGGTTGCTTGAGATGGTGAGACCCAGAAGTTTTCCGCTAGTTACAACCTCTATAGGTTTATTGTTAATAGTAACTGCGTCGAAAGAGTCTGCAGATCTTGAAAAACTTATACGTAACTCTTTACACTTGGACTCATTCAACTGGAACTTATCTGATTCGGCATACAAGTTGTACACTGGTTGATGTATTCTCAGTATTATTGGTTATTTGTAAAAGAACTAGCGAAATGAACGCAAAATTTAGGAATCAAAATGTTTCTGCATTTTTAAATTCATTTATTCAGTCTACAAAGATCATCACCAATTATTTTTTCCTAACAGTATCGATACAAAATATGTTGATTTGTTTGGAAAATATGAATTTTGATAAATAATCAAAAAGTTCCGCACAAGATTACGTCAGAAGTTCATCTTCTTATAGTCTAAGAAATAAAAGAGTTAACTCGCCACACTACAATAGAAGTTCACCCTGAAGAGTACCCAACGATGGCTGAAACTGTAGATTCTCCAAACTTATGCCCATAATACTTCTATAAGAAACTTGAAAGAAATACAAGTCTACCAAGAAAACCACTGCACTACCGCAATAACCATGCTAGGACCAAAGCTTCTGTATCGCGTGTTGATTTGAAAGTGCTTCACCTGGCAGTTTTTCTTTCTAAGGTTTTATGGGAAAGCCTGTAAACTCCTACGTGCCTCTCAAGAATTGCTTCGACATAAACCTGAGAGAGGCGACAAAAGTTCCAAAACTATGCCAAAATTGTTTCGGGGGGAGGGGGAGTACGTGGAGTAGATTGTCTTACAGTCTTCATTACCCGTTTGGTAGTCGGGAGATCCAACAGTTTTTGCAGCCCAATTAAAGAGATTCCGAAGTCCTAAGGTTTTACGTTCTTTCCGAGAAGGCACAAAAGTCTGACCGTTTATAGATTTAGAGCAAAGGCTTCACCTTCTTCTCAGTTGTTTTAAGACCCTGAGTGAAGGAAATCAAACCCAGGCTCCTGCACGACAGACTGGCGCCATACCAACTGGGCTTATCTGTAGTCTACACATAGCCCCTTAGTTTTTTCAATAGCCATTAAATACAGGCCGAGCGGAGATTGGCGTCTGCAGGCAGGCTAGTTAATCTGAGGCAACGGTGACATTTGTAGTCAACTTGTGAACTGACTCGTGCTGCCAATCGTAACAACAGAGGTTCTTCTGCTAAACTGCATGGAAGAGAGATTGTTGAGGCTGGAACTGCTACGGTTCTTGATCGTATAGCTGAACATTCTGGCGCGGACGAGCTCTGACTTGTTCTTCTGTGGCTTAAACAAGATTATCCTTACTCGTGTAGTAAACATACAAATAAGGATGGCAAAGCCAGTCATGTCCACACCAAAGCACAAGAACGCATTCTTAGATTCTGTGTCGCTGTCGTAATAACACGGGACAAGCACGATTAAAATCACACAAAATGTGAACATCGTGAAGCCAATGTAGCGTGTTTCGTTAAAATTTGCAGGTAAATCTTTAGCTTTGTACGCTAAGTAGGTACATGTGATAGCCAGCACCGCAGTATATCCTAGTATGATAAGAAAAAGACTCGATGCGTTTTCCCCGCAGCCTACCATTACTTTGCTATCGTAATATTGCTTGTGCACTTTGATAGGAAACGCTATAATCCAAACAACAGTTACGCAAGTGAGTAGTAAAGTAAGTAAAACCGCCAAAAACAACTGAAATCGAATGTCAAGCAATGGCCGATCGCGACCGGCAGATTTGGAGTTAAAAATCATCAGCAGTCGGTTTGTCTTGGTTAGCATAAGAGATGTCCAAAATGTGATGATAAATCCCAGGCATAAGGGCTCTACATAGCACATCAGGTCTGTTGGTCGGCCTATATACATCGCAGGAAGACAAAACATGCATAATAATAAGCATAACAGTACTATTGAGAACTCCCGGCTCGAGGCTTTAACTACAGCGGTGTCGCGGTATTTAAAGAAGACGAATATTACAAACAGAGTGCAGAGCAGTCCTAGAGACGAAACTGCCAGAATGACGATGCATGCTACTGAGCCCCACTCCAAGTACACCTGGAAAATAAAAGAAAATATTTACATAATATATACTAACAAAAAGTTCAGGTTTTAAGTTTTTGACTCAAGGCATCATGGCGAAGTGGCCGAGCCCCGGTCAGATCATTGTGTTGTGTCCTTGAGCAAGACACTTTAACCGACGTGTTCCAGGCGACTCAGCTGCATAAGTGAGTACCAGTTCTGGTGGGGACTAACCTGCCATGGGTTAAGGTCATGTCCAGGGAGAGTCTAAGACTCCCATTTGATTAGCACTACGAAAACTGAAGATAAACGCCGGTCTAATGAGCCATTTAGGCCCGAGAAAGGATTTAGACTTTTTTTAGTCATGGGAGAACAGGCAATAGGACTCGAAGTCCCTTTGGAGGTCTACCGCCCGAAGCTTAGCTATAAGGTTACTAACGTCCTTATCTGAGAAGACGCGAAGATCAAAGCGTTGTAAGAACGAAGGCAGCACGTCCTTCTCGGTTGTTTTTAGATCCCGAGTGCATAAAGGTCCAGACGGGAACTGAAGCCGGGCCCCGACACGACAGGCTAGCACCTTACCAATTGGAATAACAAGGCAGTGGCGAGCAGAGGCTTAGCGGTTACCGTGTATGACTCAAGAAGATTCATAGCCGCATAACACAACAGAAACCGACTATAACACCGAGTCTCATAGGTGGCTTGGCTTGCCTTACTCCTAAACCTTGAGGGATTGACGTATTTAATTCTAGGTGCAGACTTAGGTTTTAAAGTAAAATTATTAAAGCACAAACCTCTGGGATCTTTAAACATGTCGAACGATTTTCATTTGATGCGTATCCCATATTACAGTTCACACAACTACTTTGTCCGGAGCTGTTTTTGAATGTTCCCATGGGACATTCAACACATTTCCAGCAGCATGGCGTGTCTTCCCGGACGGGGTAGTGACCAATGGCACAGGCAGAACTGCACTGGGAGTCTGGAACTCTTTCACTCCAACCGTTCCACCTGATTCGCCCCCTCCTCTGGAGACGAAGCTCACGAGAGCTCCAGTCCCAGTATCCCAGTGTTACGAAGCGTTTTCCATATTCAGAATTAACGTCAGGTTGGAGACTTTTGATAATGTAGTTTCCTGTCAAACAGCTTGAGGTGAGTATTGCACAGTTTGTGGCAGAAGGATTTTTTTGACAAAAATCAAAATGAACATCATAGACTACGTTTATGAGAAAAAATTATGGCGATAAAGGACACTATGATGAAACATTTAAGAGGCAGCTACAGAGATTGATCTGCAGGATCGAGAGTGTAACTCGTGTTTAGACTACTGCCAATTCATTGTCAAAATGAAGCGCTTCTCCGGTCTCCTCCTACCTTGATTAGTTATCGTTTTTTTTTTGTTTTTATATAGAGTACTGTTTTCGTAGGTCGTGGGTTCGAATCCCATGAAGTTTCTTACCTTTGTGTGGGTTTATCGGGTTCTTTGTTGGCGCTGTAGATCAGCGAAACTTGGATCATATCCCGCCTCACTCGTATCTATGTATGTTGTGTTTTTTGTTTGTATTCTCGCTGGTTTTTTAACGAAATTCGAAGCCATTTCTTTTATCTAACAACATCAGTTTCACTTAGCTGATACCACCAGCTACTTTTATGTTCATAAATTCATTTCTTCTTATTAGAAAACGACTGAAGTGCTTGATGCAGAAGGTTATAAGTCTATAAGCTTCTATCTAAAATTATTTGCTAAACCAGAACGATTAGTAATATCTGAGTAGAATGCTGGACTAGGATCGTGTTGAGAAGAATACTTTGGTATAATTATGTATCAAAAGAAAATGAGATAATCTCTTCGTGTGCGAAAAGGAGTAAACTACAGAGATGTCGATTTTTTGTTCTGTTCATTCCAAAAAAACTACAAATCACAAGCTTCCAGATAAAAAAAGAAAATAAATCATCATGCTATATTGACAGTGCTCTATTCCTGACAAATTGATTACTGAGGAAACAGGAACAGGATACGTCAGACTAACATTTTAATAAAATCTAATTTAAGCCGAATATTTGCACCGCAACAAAATTGGTTTGACAAAATCTTGGTTGAAGGAAAAGATTGTTATAAATAAAATTTGGTGGGTAATGATGAATTACTTTTGAGCTTCTAGAAATGCTTTTGGCACTAAAGTGTATACAATCTTGTTATTTCCCAAGAGGCGTTGCGAGGAAATCGTCCTATTTTGACAGTTTCATTCGCTGTTTTCTTAATTTGTCGTTTCCATAATGAAATGAATTTGGCTCTGAACAGTTAAACAATAAAGTTGCTGTTGTCAAATAACTACCAAGCCAATCTGTATCTTTGAGCAATCCTTTTATTAGGTTCTCATAAAACTGCTCACACAAATGTAAACCGGTTCAGTTTTTAAAAATCATTGTCAATTATTAGAGAAGTTTGATATTTCTTTGCTGACAGATGTCAATAAAAAGTAGAATTTTCCATTAAGAAGGCTATGCAAGATTTTGTTTCGACTAACACTGAAGTAGATTTGTAACTAGTAAACTTATGGTTCCGTAAAAGCTCGTGGAAACAGACGTTTTTATTCTGTTCACACAATTAATAAATAGTTTCTCGCATTATGAAAGGCTATGCAGGCTTTGCAAAATTAGGTGTAAGTTTCAGCAAATGGTATGCATCAGTTTAATAAGTTATTTGCGTTTCTAAACACTTAAGGTATGACATTAAAGTTTCATTCTCAACTAGAATTTCAACTCCACTATTTCTTAAAAATGGATTTAAGATATTTGTGGTCTATCCTTTGTACGGTAAATCGGAGCGTGCAACAGCAAAAATAAACTGGTCAATCAATAACGACCGTGAACTTTGAAATCTTTTGTTACAACTAAAAATGAGATCAAGCGTTCCATATAACTTTTCTGTTATTTTTGCGAGGTGTTCTTAAGGAAAAACTAAGGTGAATTTACAGTTACCAAGACATTCATAAAGAAAAAAAAAACAATAAAATTTGTTGACGTGTCTCTTTCAAATAAGAAAAAAAAAACAGTTTAGACTAACTCTGTTTTACTCCCAGCAGCAATTGATATTTTTTAATTTAGATAATTAGTCCTTTGTACGTTGCGTTTAAATGAAATTGGACGCTACTGTTTTAGCAGCTGTTCTAAAGCCTGCAGTATACCCTACCATAAATTACTAAGTCACTAAGTCTAATTTTATCAAACTTACCTTTCGTGTCTCCGTTCTTATCAAACTCAACTGGATAGCCAAGATTCCTCACAAAAGTCAAGTTCTTAATGTAGCTCAGAAGTTGATTCGGGATAACTTCTGTTCCATTTAAAATTGAGGGACATCTTCCACTTGGCAGCAAACTGTTCGACTCTTTGCATTTTAACATATTTTGTAACGCGAAAGCAACTGTGTAAACAGCATCCATTACATTGGGTGCCTTATTTAATTGCAGATCAGCCGCTGTTGGAAGAGACCCATTCTTAGAACATATTATTGATTTTAGCTGTTTTTCATTTCCTTTTGATCTTGATGTTACTTGTGCACCAGGGTTACTGTTATGAGTAATGGATTTATCGGAGCATGTGATATTAGGACTCGTTGTATTACCATTTTTGGTTTGAGTTTCGGCATTATTACATAAAGTTACATTATTTACCCCTTCGTCTTTAGTAAACCGACAGCCGAAATACCCATCCCAATAGTCTAAGAACCAGGGGTTATGACTGGTGTTCAATGGAGTTAGTTCTGCCATGTGGCGTTCAAAGTCTTTAATACGCCCTTTCCAAGGTACTACACCGAGCATTCCCCCAACAATGTCTTCCTTAAAGGGTAATACAGCCAAGCTATCACCCCAAGCCTCGGGTGCTATCCAGGTTTTACCTTTAAGTCCCAATCGCTGTGCTTCCTCTAGGACTGCCAATGCACTTGGTCCTTCTGAGAATAACACTACCACTTTTGCCATCTTATCAGCTTTTAACTTTCTCACAATGTCAGATATTTTCGCTTTTGTTTCTGGGAGGCGAATGTCCGAATGGAATAACTCATCAACAGAGATGCAAATATTTCGAGATCGTATGGCTTTTTTAAACGACTGAATTCCAAAGCGACCATAGTCCTCGTCAGTGGCTATTGTTGAGACGTACGTCCAGTTATAGTAGGATACCAAATCGGCCATTACCTCAGCTTGCATAAGATCCGAGGGAATCGTTCGAAGAAAGGAAGGAAAGTAAAGCTTGTCGCTTAACGAAGGACTTGTAGAAGAGTAACTGATTTGGGGAATATTATCTACACCAAGAATATATGACATGGTTCTGGAAATTTTCGAGCCAGCACCACCGATTACTGCAGTTACTCTTCTGCCTGGTTTTGAGCAAGTGCAGCTTCCGTTTCCTGTGTTGTTAGTTACTTGATTTGCGTTGTAAATGTAATCAAGCGTTGCGTTCAAGGCAATGTGAGCGTTGTTTCCAGAATCTGTTATAATATAACCGAGTTTTTTGTTTGGGAGAATATCAGGGTTCTGGTTGATCTCATTAATTGCAAACAGCATCGCTTCAACCCACATTAAACCCCGTCGGTTAAGCTTGTAACAGTCCTTTCCCCCAAATACAGAAGAAATGTAGATAAAACGCGAGTTTTTCCCTTGCTCGCATTTGCTTTTGTTCTTTTCGCTAATGTGAATAGGGAACAACCCACCAATTATAAAATCAGCGTTTAGATCCGCAATCCTTTTAGGCGGAAAGACGTTTTGCCTTGAAACCTTATCCTCCGCAACGGAAACACAAATATCGATGTAAATGAAAAAGAAGACAAAACTGAGAAACATCACTTTTCTTGTATTTCCCATCTTGACTAACAACAGAAGCCTCCGTTTACGTGTAAAGTTCGTCTTTTGTTGTTTTTTGCCTCCTGTTTTCATAAGGGCCTCATTATTGGCTTTCTACAATGCGCTGAAAAACCAACACAAACGAAAGACAAGTCATTTCCAATTGGCTTCTCATTTTACTAAAAGGACTTTGGTCGCTACCCATAATACAACAGTAATTTGACTTATTTTCGTGGTTTGTGAAGTCTTGATATTTGATTTTGCTTAAATTAAAGACGGGCATGCAAGGTTTTAAAATCAACCCACTAAAATTATTTCAAAATTTGACGATGTTTGTAACTTTAAGTGATGTACCGAACTTCCAATTTTTTTTGAAACAAAACACCATTGATTACCTATTTGGAACGTGTTTTGAAAAAAACTTTAATGGCCAATATTTACCTTTCACATGAAGCAGTCAAAGCCTTTAATAACAAAGAGTGTTAATTTGTATCACATGACACAATAACGGTCGTGAACCCTTTGAATACCAAATACCATTAACCGCTCTCATCTTTTCAACTATATTTCCAATCCAATAGTGCTGTGCCCTAATGATGACATTACTCACACAAACAAACCATCTATCGTAAAATCGAGAGATGGCTAATGCAATGTTTTGAACCGACCATGATGTTTAGAATTTAACAAGATAATTGTTTCTTGTATTTACAAGATGGCTACCTTCTCTATACACCTTTTGTCAAACACGCGTCTGATTGTCTGAGTCACGTGGAGGTAGAAGTTTCTCTTTTAAGTAACAGGGCGCAGCGCTATTGGTTACCCAATTGGATCTCTATTGATGATGAACGCTTTTCAACAACCCGCTGTGTTTTCCAATTTCCGTAGACACAAAACCCATCACACTAAATAACGAGATAACATGCACTAAGTGGGATATTCGCGTGCACAACGCCAGACATCGTTTTCAATTAACAGTGAAAACGTTTAATTGCATGTCTACATTGGGGTAGGCACACATAAATGCCAATTATTCATATAAACCCAACACGATGATTGGATTTTGGTTGTTTCTTGATCCGTTAATAACCAGTACTATAGGATGAAGACACATTTTCCAAGTGAAAATAAAACAGCAAAGTTCAAAGTGCCGAGGCTTTCAATATAAGTGTTTTTGTTTGACCAGAAAGTTCAAAGTTAAGGTGTAAAGTATAACAAAAAAATAACTATAAGTTTTAATTGCTTTCCTTGTCAAACAACATTATCCGTAAGATCTATTTTTTGATAGCATGACGTTGAATGCAAAAGTTACACTCCTGTTTTATTTGAATAAAGATAATTTGATCTACCTAGCATTGGCAGCTGGTAGAGTTATATTATTTTTCAAAAGTGTCACGTTAACTTGCTAAAAGAAGAGCAACCACAGTTTCAATAAGAAAAAACTCCAAATAAACAAGGATACTTATTGACCCTGTGTAAACTTGTTTGCTGCATAGTCTTTTTAGTTTCAGAGCTCTGTAAGTGTTATCCGGTATTATAATCATAAAAACGAATATGCTTATTCGCATATTCGTATATTCAAAGTAGGGAATATATCGTATTGAGTTTTACCACGTTACACATTTTATAGAAAACAAAATAGTACATATGAAGCGAGTGTATAAAGCTTAAAGTAAAAACACGCTTTTTATCAGTTATCATATCATATATGTTCCAGAAGCATCGAGGTCTCAATGAATATGCAAAAATATCTAGTTAAGAAATGTTTTTTCCTTGTACCTCGTGCTTTGGCCACAAGAACGGAGACACTGTACTAGTTGCTCTTTTGTTTTTAGGAATTACTAAATAAATTTCTCTTGGAATAAACTGCGATATACCACTTGCCACTTCCATTTTCCTCTTGTAGGTACTGAAGGTTCCTATCATAACCGGAAATATTGATGGCGCGTGGAATAGACATCGCGTTATTAATTGCATACGAGGTCCGTAAGAAAAGATATAGACCTGAACTTTTACGTTCATGAGGAGGAGTCGTAGTTAATTGTACTGACCGAGGAAGGAAGTTGATAGTTTGTTTATTACGTGGATTTTAGAGAGACCGAACCAATTTTGTTGTTTTAGCTGTCTGCACGGTAACTTTCGAGCTTCAAAATAGCCAATGACTGTGTGATAGACTTAGGTTGAGACAGAATTACATTCTTTTATAACGAGGTTAAAATACACATAGCATCCTTTTTCACCTTCCAACACACTCGTCCGAAAATATTGGTTTAAACGCCCGACCGGGACTCGAACCCACATCTCCTGGTTACTAGTCAGGCGTGGTAACCACTACACCACCGGGACTCACCATGCTGACAACAGCAATTTCCGAGATATAGAGTTATGAAACATGGTTGATCCTTGGGGCCCAATATTTTCTTCACTCGAGTGTGTGTTCCTCGCCAAATGTATATATTTATTCTTTTATAAGTTTGTGATTATATATTTCTAGGATTTGAACTAGTATGAAAGTTACTCACCCATTTTCAAAATCTAGAGTATTAGAACTCTGTAGAAATCTGTACACCTATATAAAGTATATTTGAAATCAGGTTCAGGCCGAATCGTTATATACATAATCTAAAAAAAAAAAATTTGTTTGATTGTGTTACTTGATTAATTAAAACTGATATCAATCGGTTTTTGTTATTGCTTTAGGCAATCGTATTGCATTTGTGTTTGTTGTTTTAGCTGTCTGCACGGTAACTTTCGAGCCTCAAGTTAGCCAACAACAATGAGAAAGACTTATATAGGTTGAGGCAGAATTACATTTCTTTATGAATTTGATCAAAATTGTCTAGGATTTAAGCTAGTTTGACAGTTACTCGACCACTTTCACGCATCAAGCATTATCGTCAAACCATTGTAATCTCTGTAGAAATGTGTACTTCTATAAAAGGTAGATTCTAAATCTATCCCTACGTTCAGGCTGAATAGTTACATAAATTCTAATAAAAAACTGATGTTACTGATTAATTAAAACTGATGTTAATCTGTAATTTTTGTTATTGCCTTGTGCAATAGTATAGCATTTGTGTAACAACAAAACGGAGTAATCTTTTTTACACGAAAGAAGAACTAACACAAACAAGCTTAATTTACATACATTTGAGGGAGAGACCGAACGGGAAAGTGAACACGAGACGATTTCCACGAGGAGATCTCAGATCCATTTTAGCAGTTTTAAATTGTTGAATATTCATATTTTTCTGATAACGTATTTTTCTTGGCACAAACATGTTAACAATCACCTGGGTTTTCTCAAAACTATTTGAACGCTATTGAAAAACTTTTTCTTTTCAAATTACTGATTTTCATCGCCTTGAAAAAAGTTGGCTTTTAAGGCAAAATATTCCATATTTTACTTTGTGATTCTTAGATAAGCGCTGAAGATTTTGTTATTGATATTATTTTCTATGAGGGTTATTACTCATTCTACAGGTCTGTTTTCCGTTATTACGAGCTGTTTAATTTCATATTATTAGTCCCTTGACTCATTTCGTGTATTACATTCGAAAGAGTCTTAATGCAGCGTATAATTTCAAAATTTTGACAGCGCAAACCTGAACGTCATAGAAATGGGAAAAAAATCTATGTAAATTTGTCTTAAGGATTAGCAGAATTAATTTTTTATGAAATTCTGTCGAGAAACAAGCAAGCAGCGTAACTGGCCTTATTTGTTAGATTTTCGACACATTATCAAGGCGTTGTTGAACACTATATTTCGGTTCGCCAAACCAGCCTTCTTTGGGCGGTGAACAAATTTACTTGAACCTGATCTTTCGAAGAACCAACGCGGGTAAATTATTGTGTGGTTTTCTGTTCAGAAGTTTTCCGTTATCTTAGACTTAGTTGATCGCGAGAAAACGGCAATTCTTTAATTTATACTAGTTTCTCCTATATTTAAGTCAAAAGTGCCAAGTTTTGATTAAGGTTTACTTAGCCACTGTTGTTTTCTTTAACTGAAAACAAAAAAAAAACCCACTTTTAGGAATCTCGACCATACGTATACTGGAGGCGGTAGAAATTACAAGATCGATCGACTTTTAGAAACAAGAACATACGTCTAAGCAAATGTGTTTTGCTAAAAGATGCATTGACCAAAGTTCTATTTTGAAGGGTAAAATGCTTGTTTTAAATAACCGTTGTATGGACAATATCATCTCGAAAAATAAAGCTTTTCCTAACAGAAAATAACGTAACGAAAGATAGATTTGTATTGAGAATAAGTACACATTATGGCTTCATGCATAAAGACACTGCCGCCTGTTTAATAACTCATCCGCGTTTCAGAAAGATTGTGGTAATCTTTGAAACTAAGCCATTTTCCCATTTATTGTCCTGCTATCAAATTTCTTTTCTCCTTCAGATTAATCTATACAAGTACATATTATATCATTTATGGCCAAACCATCAGGCATAGAAAAAAGGTTGAAACATTACCTTTTGGCGCGGACATTAACAACTATTTTTCTTCCATTGAACAAATCAGTGATGCACGCTTCTGCTTCCATTTCGAAAAGCTTTGATATCATGATCAGGCGTTTTGTGATAGCGCCATTATAATATTATGAGCGAATTTTATATTAACATAAAAATATGTTCAAAGCAATTAATCGGGTTCTTTTAAGTCTTTAAAGCACTAAATTTTGTTTATTTACAAGACGGCGCCATGTTAAGTTATGTTATGTTCAGACACAAAATTTATGAGAATCGGAATTATTTTAACCTACCTCTTAGCAATTATATTATTTGGCAGTACGTCGCAGATTTAAGAAATGTTGATGTTTTTCCATTGAGGGCAGCGGCTGATCCCAAACGTTTAAATACTCGATTTAAGAAACAAATTCACTTTCAGAGTGGGAGTAATGTTATTGGCTTATCCGGCTTTGCAAGCGTTTAGACAAAAATCATGCACTGTGTAATTGATCCCAAGAAAACCAAATAGTTTTCTTCATTTAATTTGTAAATTCAGCTTGATATATACATATATACAATCTTTTCAGTTTCCGTTCTACATTAATTTTCCCAACTAGAGCCGTTACTTTCGTTGAACAGGCTTTGGAGGATTTTTACTTTCATCTACCGCGTCTTTCACTTTATTTGATCAATTCTCATTTTCTCAATATCAAATGTGTTGTTTTGTATATGCTATGTAAGGGGAAGTTAGATGTTGATAACTGACTTGCAAATTGGACTGAAATGACTATGTTTAACGAGCCGCGGAAAAGCTATTTCCTTTATTGACTTTCAATCCAGGGCACAACTTTCAAAATCTTTAAGGACTTGAATTAGATTTTCATATTAATTTATGTCTTGTAGAAACACTTTGAGATCTTCAGCAAAGATGACACTAATTTTTGTTTCATTATTACAAAATGTGATTCCTTTTTATGTTTCGTTGACTTCGAATTTGCACAGAAAGTATCTCGATAATTAAAGTGAATAAGTAAGCAGAGGATCACCGCTTATTAAGCTGACGTTCATAGCATTACTGTTGATTGAAACAACTTCTGAACACTCACTAAAATACGTTCATTCAAAATAGCAGCCTTCACCATGCCAGTAATGTATACCTCAGCAGAGTCTCGGGCTTACTTGAACATGTTACCAAGAATTTGCTTTCGCTTTTCAGCATCATTTTCAAGAAAAAAAATTCGAATGGCTTCGGATCTTGTTCATCAGTTTAATAGTTTTTTTCATTAGTTTTGGTCCTCTATTGAATTTGTTTGATATTAAAAGGGGGTGTTAAAAGAGTTAAGAGGAAACGAAAAAACGTGTACAGTTTAGAAAATTATTTCAAACTAAATTATTTTAAAGTTGGTAAATACCATGAAAATTGTTAGATCATTATTTTAGAATTTAGTCCACTGCAAAACAATATTACAAAGTCTTATACTCACAGTCAACAGCTAACACAACCATAATAATGTAATTGTACAAGTTTGAAAGATTTGTGCTGCCTTTTTTTCTCTTCTAGGAAGAACTTGTCGAATTGAATGCCGCAATACTTGGTCTATCTCAAAGATTAAATTTCGCACGTGTTGAATCACGACTAACGAGCAAAAATGAGATGAATCATTATACGACATTGGTCCATGGCAACTTTATTCTGAAAGACACAACCTTGGATAACGTATTCATCCCTTTCAGCCCAAGCCAGTTTTATTAACATCTACTTTCTTCTTACATAACTCATACAAAATAGGTCATTGAAATCTTCAAAAACGCAAAACTATTAAAATTGAAAGGCAAAACTGATCCTTCTAAACTGGTTACACGAAAAGTGTGGTATTAGTTTGGAGAATTTAGCAAATTGCCATTTAGCATATTTGGGGGTGAAAGGCGTAGAGTGTTTTAGTAATAAAAAATCGCAAAATAGCGCATTGTTATAATCCATTAGTTGAACGGAAAGAGACACAAAAATGCGGTAGGGTGCCTAGACTCGCCCTTAGATGGATTTTTTAAAAAGACCTTTCGAGAATGATTTCAGCAGTTGAAAATGGAATGACTTCCTTCAAACTATTGTATCAAAAATGTTTCCACTGCAGTTTGGAGATTTTTGATAAAATCGATCTCACAAAAAGAGAGACCATATCAAGAAACGTTTATTAACTCGATTACTGTCTAACTCATTGTCAGATGAAAACTGAGAGTGCTCTCTCTCTCTCTCTCTCTCTCTCTCTCTCTCTCTCTCTCTCTCTCTCTCTCTCTCTCTCTCTCTCTCTCTC
>JAOBRD020751653.1:0-30873 GCA_027575215.2 Hydrozoanthus sils
ACCAAAAGCAACCTTTTTAGCCGAGAAGTCAATTTATTTATTTTATGTTAAAGAAATAAATCGATATCTATTAAATTCATGGAGTCATAGGTATTGCGCAATAAGTCATCAAAAGATGAAAATTTGGGAAATTATACATAATAATGAATGTTATCACAGCAAGTTTTGTTTTGTTTGTTTTTTTTCTCCACAGTATTTGTAACATGAATTTTTTAAATGCATACCAGAAATTCAGCAATATTTTATCACAACCCTCCTCCCTTCCTTCAAATGAAATAAACATATATAATATACAAATATAAAAGGTCAAAAACACAATCACACCTAAAATAAAACTTCAGAGGTCTATGGGCTGTTTTATTCTTTAGAAAACTATTCCACAAAACATAAAAGTTTTGAATAAATGGATCATGAGAAAAGCAAGGTTTTTGAAATTATGATGTCATAATGACGCCACAGTGATGTTTCACATCAAGCAAACTACATAAAAATTATTCTTTTGTGCAACCCTATCTAACCTCCAAGTTTGGCTTCCATATATTTTGTCGTTTTAGAGTTATTGGCCACGGGCACTTTCTGCCCTCCCCCCCCCCCAGTCCCAAGTTGCCTCAAAAAACCCCGTTTTGAAAAATGAGCTAGATTTCGAAAGTCAAACTTCAAAAAACCATAACTAATCAACAAAGCACTTAAAAAGAAAACCAAGACACAATTTTTGACCTCAACTCTTTGTAAACAAATTGCAACAAAAAACGTCAGCGGTATGTTGAGGCCCCAGTGTTTGGTTGGTTTGACAAAGAAGAAGTTTTAATAAAGCGGTATTATTGTCATTGGGTTTAACAAAGAAGAATGCATACTAATTGTGAAGTTGTTTCCAGAATCAAACTTGATGCCAACAATCATTGAGCAGTTGTTCTAGAGCTGGCTGGCTATGTATTCTTAAATGCCCTCTTCTACTCCAAAAGAGTTTTTCTGGGCATTCATTTAAACAACTAGTATAAAAGTATACATAATGTGATGTCTCAAGGTAGACCTAAACTTGAAAACCTGTTAAACTTGATAGAGGAACATAATTAAATTCACAAAACTGAGAGTTACTCAGTTCCATGAGGATTATGCATTGTCCATGCATTTGCCACATCAACTTCCAATCGCAAAATATCTAAATATAATTAACCTGCCATCGTCAAAATTACCTCTTGCTCTACAAATTGTAGTAAATAAGTCCAGGTCGTGAAATCACTCGGATTCTCTTTAACTGCATTCCAGTATTTCAATTCCTGCTCGTTGACTATTTCCTGTACTTCATCAGGAACTTGTTCTGTCGGCATACTGTGTTCTTTGCTATCTTTGGTCGTTATGATTGCTTCCTTTGTAAATACATCTTGGACAGCAATTTGCTCATCTTTCGGTGAAGCTACATTTGTTTTGAAAGAAACAAAAATGGATAAAAAAGAAGAGATTTGTTTTTGAAAACGGGAAAAAATAAGACTTTCTTACTAAAAT
The DNA here is from genome assembly GCA_027575215.2 of Hydrozoanthus sils. NCBI lineage: Eukaryota > Metazoa > Cnidaria > Anthozoa > Zoantharia > Hydrozoanthidae > Hydrozoanthus > Hydrozoanthus sils. The sequence goes on from JAOBRD020751653.1 coordinate 1,504, forward strand.
ACTACAGTATGATAGTTTAACTCTTCTGGTAAAAAAAACTTGTAATTCGTTCGCAAATACTCGTAAGCAATAACAATAGCACACGATAATCAAAATCTACTTTAAAATAAGGTGTGCAACATGGCCGACAACAACAAATGCAACTGAAAATAAACACACAAAACACGCTATCGATATCTGCTCTGGAGTAACCTTAACAAGTAAAGACTTTTACCTTCAGGATTACTGAGATTTTCATCGGAGTTTCCATTTGTCATTCCAACTTCAGCCACCTCCGCCATTTTCGTTTCGTCTGTCAACTGCTGTTGTCTGCTGCCAGTAGACTGGTGACGAAAAACGAGTGTCTCCGAGCATTTCCGAACACCTCCGGAGATATTTTCAATGCAACGAAAGATTTTTCTTGACAGAGAGTTCCATGAACGAGTGCGTCGGTAAGGCTTTGCTCAAGTAACTCGCAATTCTCCCTAGCATTAATGGCAGCCGGAGACCTTTGTGAAAATCTCTTATGTTTGTTGGCATTTGGAACCGGATTTGTGGTTGCAGTACCCCTGGTGTTGACGAGAACTAATTTTGGCGGGAAGTGTTTGTTATTCGGCGAAGCTGACCTTTTAACTCGAATGATTTCTGGGGGAAAGGAAATATACTGTCAGTATGGGATTTATGCCTCAAGTGCTAATGTGGTACTAGCAGCATTTCTTGTTTTCTTTCGTTGGTGTTGCGTCGTAAAAACTGTGGAGTTCAGGTGAGGTTTGATCTTCTGATATGTTTGAGAAGCATGCAAAGGCGCGTGAACAAATTAGAATTAGAATCCTCTGTGGGCTTTTCCCCGGTCTTTTATTTTGAGGGTTTTTTTTCTTATCGTGCAAATATGAGAATAATTAAACTAGAGAGTTAAACAATCCATAATCTTATGAAGAAAACTGCTAAGTAAGTTTTGAATAATTGAATAGCGTCAAGTGTTGTCAAGGTTTCCAAGATTAGCCTCTTGGCGTTGGTATTTTAATTGTCTAAAAGTTTTTCTTTTCAGCATTTCTTTTTTGTGAAATATATTCTCACTCTTATTTCAAAGTGGTTGGCCATGATGTGGAACGAATATAATGTGTAAAGCGTTTCCAGGGAGTAGCGTCGCTCTTGTTTTTGTATCAGGTTTTAGTCATTCAGTTGAACCAATAACTGATCGAATGGTTTCGTAGTTTGGGGTTCGTTGCTGTGTTTATTAATCGAATTGGCAAGCCGTATATAAACAAGGTTTGCATTCTGCTGAAGTTTCTGAATTTCCAATAATTCAAATAAATCTTCCCAAGGAGAGCACACTAATCCCCCGATAGCAGTTTTTAAAATACTTCTAAAAAACCTACTTGTTATTTTTGCCAAACAAAAGCCCAGTGCCTGATATACTTCTGGCCACAATAACAGATGTTTTGCAGACCATTATCTAACTTTAGATTCTCCAAAATAAACCATCTGGCCTTTTGCTGACACAATAAGTTACAGTTATTAAGAAGCGGTCACCCAGTGTTCGAAACTAATGAATGTCCTGTAAAGGACATATAATTTTAGCCCGGGGCATATAAATTTGGCTTGAGCAACTAAAATCTGTAGGCCAGTTGCCCCAGTGGGCAACCGGCTTTCTGTATGCTGGGAAACTGCAGGGACTGAACTGGACAGGGAAGCACAAATAAAAATGCCAAGCGAATCAGTTTTAGCACTGAGAAAAAATAATAAGAAAAGAGAAAATCAAGAGAATTTGCCATTGAATATTGTTTAACACCTTGAAAATCACTGCTTCTCAGGGAGAAAATCATGTATATGCCATGTGGTGTAAGCGGTACACTGTGTGAGGGGATACGCAGAAAGATATTGAATGCACATGTTTCATTATTGTAAGCAATTTTTATGTTAATCTCATTGGCCAATTATTTTTTAAAACAGGGCAAGCACACTTTTGGGTGGGCAACTAAAACTTTAATAGCAGTTGCCCAATGGGAAAATTACCTCAGTCAGAAGTTAATTATTTTGAACCCTGCCACCCTTGGGACTTTGAAAAATGGCCACTTAATATAAAGGGTTGGCCAATTAACAGAGGTATCAAATACAGCACTTTACTGATGTCAAAAAAAATTGTAGACTTTTGAAAATGGCCACTTAGTGGAGGGTGGTCACTTAAAAGGTGGCTGCTTAATTGAGGTTGCACTGTATATGAAATGAGTGAATGTAAAGATTTTTTTTCAATTGGCAACTAAAAGCAGAGTCCCCCATCAAAAAGTTGTTTTTCAACTCCAGAAACTGTTTTGCTTGGTGAATATTGTTGGCCCCTGCTGTCAGTATAGCCCTGTCATCTCTGACCTGTCCTGTATGACTTATTTTTTTTGTGAATTTCAGGACTATGCGCTTTATGCTCTTCAGCTCTATCATTTCTGCATTGGGATGGATGAATAGTGTAGCATGTGCCATCATAATTGTTCTTGGGTTCACCAACTGGTGTAAAACAGTAACTAGAAGTTCAGATGCATCAAGGTAAGATAAAAGACTATAAATACTGTTATGTATCAGTATGTTTATTTTAAAACAGGGCTCGGATTGGCATTGACCTTGTCCAGTAACCTGTAGACAATTAATCACTAAGACAGGCCCTTAATAAATTATGATAAAACACTACTAGCTTAATTATTTTATAGTCTTGATTTGAAGTTTTAACCAAATGAGCATTTTTGAAACAATTAAGATTACTCTTTTACCAACATTTGTAGCTGTCAAGAGGCCGAGAAGTGGGACTGGAGCTCATTCACACCCCAAGATCTTGATGGCAGCAAGTTTTTTACTTTTCTAACAATAGCAGAGGTAAGCAACAGAGTGTTAAATGGAATCAGAAGTTTATCAGTATTTGATTATAAATACATTATGCTTCTGACAATCAATTTATAAGAAACTGGAAATCTGAATCACAGATGGGAATTGAATCACAACCTTTCATTTATTAACTGGAAGATCTGAAGCACTAGTTTTTACTGGGAGTTCTGTGGTACATCATTTGTTGAACAGGTCAAAAGTGGAAGGCATGTACATTGAGCCATGCCATTATTGAAATGCCAAACCACATGTCTTGGCAAGCAGATATATAAGTCCTGGCAAGTGCATTCTTTGACACATCTTTTTTTAGTTCTTCTCTATGCACTTGAATCTTTCTTTACAGTGCTGAAAACACTTTAGTCTGTGTCCAGGTATAGTTTCAGAAAAGCTTGGTAAAGTCTGTTGTTGTCATTATATTTTTATGAATAATTATTATTGTTACTATATAAATATTTTTGTTACTATGAACTATAATCACCATCTCCTAATAATGAAAATTTTCGTAAATCTAATCTGACTCCATCATCAAGCAGACTGCTCTTTAGGGTTAAGGAATAAAATGTTTAACATGTGTCACTGCCTTTGAATTGCAGATTACTTCCTGTGTTGCGGCAGTTGTGTGGTTTCTTATTGCTGTTCTGTCAGGAAGACACCTAAGAAATTGGTTTCTTGATGTGCAAGCAACAGAGCTATACTTTCAGGGTTTAGCACCTCAGGGCACTGAGAATGAATATCCTTCAACTGCATCAGCTGTGAATGTACATCTACAAGGCCAAAATCCTTATGGTTTGGAGCCAGTGCAGTTTGTTGAAAGGCAACCGATAGGCCCACAAGAAAATCCAATGCATGTGAAAAGAATGATATACATGTAAAAATAAAAAACACTTTTTTAGTTCAATATTTATAAGTATTCTCAAGATTCAAAATTGACCTGATATATTAAAGTGACATTTATTTAATGTCAAAATCCCTCTTGTATAACTTAAAAACAAAAACAAAACTAATAACAAATCAATGAGGTTTGTTTCATTTTAAAAATCTTACAAATTCTTCAGTTTGCTGCTGGCTGTGTCCAGAGTGATCAGAACTGGGTCTGTTCTTTGTTCAATAGCCACCACAAACTCGAAGCAGTTTTCATAAAACAGTCTTCACAAAGGCGAACCTGATTCCATGGATAATAGTTGTCACAAACCATGACATAAATGAACACCATGCACAGATCTGAAAAAAGACAGAAAAACTATGTTAGTGTTACAGTAAAGTAAAGCAGGGGAAAGATTGGGCCTGGTGAAGTAGTCAGTTTCCTCCAAAAAAGTTGGTGACTGTGTGTACTTAAGGCACAACAACAACATAGTTTATTAGTTTATTTGTATCTTAAATTTTACATATTGATTTTTAATTAAGGAAATAAAAAGAATAAATGATACTTGCAGTCTGAAAATGGTTTCAAAACTAATCGAGTCAGACTGCCAGACTGCACTAAGAAAGACTACAAAATCTAGAGGGATCTGGGTGCACACTAGGTAGTGGGTATTACCCTCAGCAAAATACTTTAAACATGTTATGGTCTTCAGGGCTTCAGAATTAGGCTGCTGAATGGTGAATTTTGCGGGGCCTACAAGTAATTTTCTACCTCTATTCACCGGGTGAATATCTTTATTTGTCATTGAATCAATTTACAAAACTGACAGTTTAGAAATTGGTTTATCGAAGAGATGAATAATCCATTTGTTCATCTAAAATTTCCCAATGAATATTTTCCATAAAATAATATTGAAAGATCTTACTATGTAAATCATGAAGAGTTGTAATTGCCGTCACAAGGGTATGCATTATGAAAACACAGATGTAGCGGGAATAAACCTTTTTGTTTTACCACTAGTTTAATAGGTGTTTTTCTGTAATCTAACACAAAAGGTTGCCACACGTTCAAGTTTTGATCTTGGTAGTGCTAGTGGATAACAAGAAATAGCTCAAGATTTTGCAAGAGTCTTTGGGCCATGTACAACTATGGAGAGTTTTTAGCCAGGTGGTATAAATTTTCTTCATCTGAGCTATTTCAAACCTGAAACTCTTGGTCTCTAAATTTTGAAACTATAGACCCTATTCATTTAAATGACAGCACTTTTAATATTCTTAAATTGTCTACATTCAAATAAGCCCTACTAGCCTCATTTTCTGTAATATATTTTGAAAATTATAGGGTCAATTATTGTAAGATACTTTTTCTGCTGTGTGATTACTTACTGTTGCTGCTGTTAAAAAGATCCAAGCTCCACCACAATGATTATAACTTGGCTTAAACATTTTCCAGTCCATAAAAGATATATGAAAATGGTTACAGCTGTAACAGAGAGAAATAAAATATTTACAGTATATTTTAATATAACTTCAGGTATTTATAATATATAATAAAGAATAGTTAGGCCTGTCACAGTGACTCTTGCTTTCAAACTTCAATTCAAGCTCTGATTCCCACACTATTTTTTTAACTATCTGCCTCTAACATTTTTCCTCCATGTGTGTGGGTCAAATCTCAGTTTTTGAGGGATAACCAGAAAGAGAACTTTGGGTGTCTGATTATTCAACTACTGAGAAATGAATCAATAGAACAAAACCATGCTTTTTATTTCTATTTTTTTAGGCTATTGGGGAACTAACAGTAAATCTTACAAAAAAAAAAAGATTTTGAAAAAAAAATTAAAAAGTTTCTGATAAGTTGTGAACACGAAAGTAACAAAGTATTATTATCTATTTAGGTAATTAGTTAATCAATCATTAACCAATTTATTATAGATTATCAAAAAGAGGAAATTGAACAAAACAACATACTGAAAAACATTTTCAAGACCAATATTTGAAACTGAAAGTGTGAACAAAGGTCTATTGTGAAGATTTAAACACACCTTGATGTTAAGAATTATTCTGGTTTGAAATCACAAAATAAAATTTAATATGTATTCTCCTTCGTTAGTTATCTTATTTTCCAGTGCTTTTTTGTTCTTGAGCTCATATATTTTATTTATTTTTTGTTTGTTATGCTTTGCCTAAGTAAATTACATTCATACATATTAATAAGAGACAAAGTAAAGGAATGCGATAAACTTACAGGTGTAGGAATGCGATAAACTTACAGGTGTAGACAGGGACACCACAACAGCCGTGAGCCAATCACTGTGGGCCCATATTAGTAGAAACAGTAAGCATTAAAAAAATATAACATTAAAATGTCATTATTCCCCTGAAGAAGAAGGACAGTTAAGGGTTCAAAAATTTGGGATACTTTTTGAAGTTTAAAAAAAAGACTTTTTATCTGTCAGTGATTAGTTTATACACAACACAATTTTTATTAAAAAAATATTACTTAAGGTAGAACAAAAAAGCTAAATTCTAAAAACAACACGAGATGGTTGTGTCCAGGAGACACATAGTGTTGCATTTTGTACAGATTGTCTTAAATGACCTACTTTTTCTTTACACGATTTGGCTGTTGAGAACCTTTTGAAGAAAATATCACTATTACCTGTAGTATTTCAAGGTGCTACACCAGCTGTAGAAACCATGTGTAATAATAAAAGCATCTGTTGACATTAGCACTGTACAAAGACCAGCCAGAAAGACCACTTGAATTTGACTTAACCTGAATTTCAAATTGCAAGAAAAAAGTTTAATATAAAACTTTTGACAACATTTTAAGGGGAAGAAAAAGATCCTTAAGCAAGAATTAACAGATCCAGTAAAGGTCCCATGAAAAACTAAGGATTAGTACTATAGTAATACAAGAGACTGTATGACCAATATAACAGATTTTCTTGGACATTTTTTCATGTTTAAATAACTTTTCTAAATTTACATTTTAATATAGTCTGTCAGGGTTTTAATTATTTTTTTCTTATTTTTTTAAGAAAAAGTATAAATTTCAATTTTTATAAAGGACATCCCTTCAAAAATTTTTTGATTTGAACAAAAAGCAATTTTTTGCAAATTTTTTAACTTAACATTTTTGGTCAACCCTGTCACTGATCCCAGAGGATGACAGGCTAACTGTGGTGTACCAATAGATTAAAGAATAAGTGTCTTGTCCTAACAATAATGCATCAATTAAATTGAAGCTTAAACATCCCATCCTGGGGACAAGGGGATGTTTAAGTTTTGATTTGATTGATGCACAATATCATCATTGTTCTGAAGAAACATTTAAAGAACTGAGAAAGAAAATTTTGCTTCAACACATCTTTCAAGCATTTTTTTTCTCCACTAGTAAATGGAGTTCTCTCTCAGAAAATTCAGGGAAATTCTGTTGGGAAAGGGGAAGAGGAAAGGGGTGGGGGTTACATACTGCTGCTACATCAACAATAACCAAACAACTATAAATTAAGTATTTGTTTAGTCCTTACTAGGCACAAAATATTTTTTACAAGTACTTTGTTTCTACGTAAGCCACATGTTACTTACAGAGTTGCAGTGCCTCAGGAACAATGTGGGGGATTTGAAGAAAACAATGCCCCAGTAGGAGGGAGGGGGGATTGGACTACACGTTTGCAAAAATTTTACAAGGGTCCTCCCCCCTCAGAGAAGCTATGGTAAAATTTCCTTACTCACCCATATTTAAATATGCATTTAGTAATGGCTGCCAAACTTCACATTTTTATGTCATTTATAAAATTCCATATTTTCTTGTCTGGAATTAAAAGATATAATCCTTTATCACATACTTAGTTTTATATTTACATAGTAGATCAGTGAAATATAGGGCGTATCAGCCACCCATATCAATCACACATGGTGATATCAAAAACAGCCAATCAGAACACATGATTTCTATATCATCCCATGTGATTGATGTGAAACTTTTCCTGCTGTTGAAACAACTTGTCAATCTACTTCATTCATTATTGAGAGAAACATGTAAAATCTCACTAAGTATGTGATAAAAAGAAAATTACATATCCACTTGGAGATACGAATTTTATCTTCTCGTTCGCTGCACTCAATTGTGAGATATTTTTTTAAAACTCGAAGATAAAATTCATATCTCTGGGTGGCCATGTAATATCCCCTATTACCCCAACCCTAACCATTACTCCTAACCCTAACAATGATTTCGAGAATTTTTAGTTGCTTGTAAAGCGAGGTTTACCTTCGATGTTTTGGTCTGAAGACCAATAGCTTTGCATGCATAATTAAGTATGGGTGAATACAGAAACTTTGCCGAAGTTAATGACAGATGCATTACTCCATCCTCTTTTGGTACCTCAGCTCCATGCAAACAAGCCCTTAGAGGAAAAACTGTATAAACTATTTAAAAATAGAATACCTATATTATAAATATTTTTCTCAATAGATTTATTATAACATTGACTTCTGTACTGCTATTAGTTTTTTTTGAATACACTAAATGATTCAAATATAAAACCAAAAATTGTGAGCCATAAACCTACCTTGTATAGTACCTAATTATCCGCAGGCTCTGATATTCAAGCTTTTCTAGAATGATTAGGACTGCAAATAAACTTGTAACAAATCCAGTTACAACGCACAACAGACACCATTTTCTTGGGCCGCTGGTCTGTATTCGAGCAATTTCAAACACTCTTCCGAACAATAAGCATTGTTTTGCACACAAGAAATAATTCACCAAGAGAACGATGGAAGAGGCAAGCCCGAAAATGAATGACAGCGAGAGAAATATAACTGACCCTCTGTCGTGTCTCATTCGACTGTAAAATGATCAGGATTTCTCAGTTGTTCTGCGATGGACTTCCCAGATACGATCATGAAACAGAAAACTCGCTCACTCTTCGTCTAATAGTAAAGAGAAGAGTAGAGACTGAGTCGAGTTGCGCAGAAAAGCTGCGCATTAGTCTTGAAGTGATGCGCGGTTATTTCGAAAGAAGACGTAATCAAACATGGTTGGAGTTTGGCAAGTTTTTTTCTTTCTTCAAGCCTTAAAGCAGCGTTGAGGAGCGGTATGCCTAAAGTTAAGCGTGGAAAAAGGAAAGTAAAGTGCAACGACATTGTAGAAGGTAAGTTGAATTGCCTAAAAACGTTTTTTATAGTGAATTTGTGCCCAAAACTGTGTTTCGCTCTGGTTAATTGTTTATACGTTAATTCGTAATTCTTTTGTAAAGTGTTTAATTTTCTCACAAGGAAAAAGTAAAGCAAAGTAGAGCTTCACTTGTGTGATTTTTTTGTTTATGAGAAAATTGACTTAACGTTCTGTTAGCAGTCTACTCTCACAGAAATAAGTAATAAACAAACGTGTTTTAAAATAGTACATGGCGCAGCGACACGGCTTAAAATATGTAAAAGACGCTACTAAAATCATGGCCAATGTGAATGTTGTGATTAACACATTGCTTTGGTTGTATTTGTTAAGTGAAAGATTTTTAAAGCCTAAGAATTGATTCTATTTTTCCCAGTAGACACTTTTGAGCTGTTTTTTAACTTTCTTTTCGTTTTTATGTATATGAAAGCTTTACAAGGTTGTTTAAAAGCACACTCCAATTCCAGTACTAGTTGTACAGTATTTTGTAGCAGTGCTCGAAGGAAAAGTTTCCGTTTTGGCACATTGTTCCAAAACCTAAATATTCGCTACTATACCCGCTGCTTAAGCACTGTTTAACTGTATGCCAAAGAAAGTATGCCCCAGTACGGAAATTATACCGTGCGCGAGTTTAAGGAACGTCTCATACAAGTTATTATTTAGTCGTTCCTCAAATGTTGGGGTTGTCCTAAATACGAAGTGCATTAAAAACTTTTAATTAGCTTCTGCTGAAAACAACCTAGATAATAGATATTATGTCTCCTTTGTGGTCAAATTACAAGCACCTGAGATGTTTGACCAATAGAGTTTATCCCAGACCGTATTTTCGGCATTACTGAAGGTGACCAGTATCGAAAACGTTTTAGAATAATTTTAAGACTTTTAGCCTATCATTTTAAACACTTTATAAGCAAAACAATTATGACAGAATTTAGATACTCTTTTATTTTATATCTAATCTCTTTTTACCATGCTACTGCCACAAAAAGTTTCACCATACTGAGTTTGCTGTTTATGGATACGATCTAAATTGATATCAAGTTACAGACAGTATCATATTGTTGCCAGCAGTCCTAAAAAAATGGCCACTAAAATTTCCATATTTGGCCGTATTTCATTATATTTAAGTTTTCGATCAGGAATTCATAAGTGTTCCCCACTACAGAATTTTTACCCTTGGCTCATGTACTGCGGATTTATTCCTTGTACTTTAAGTACAACATTTGGTAACAAAATGAAGAAACTCCAAGACCAAAGTATGCAGGGCTTCAGTGATTCTTTTAGGTAATCAAATAGACCAAGTCAAATTTCGACCAAAAAAAGCATGTGTCTTGACTTTTGGCCTAATAGACCAGTTCGACATTTCAGAAACACATGTGCAAGTTGGAATAAAATGTAAAACAGGATTGGAATTCATTATTTTTTCTTTCTTAAGTTTGACGAATATTTCATTTTATCCCGACACGCACTTGTGTTTCTGAAATTCTGAATTGGCTTATTCAAATTAATTGCCCGACCACAGGTAGGAGGGTAATTCTTTCAGAATTAGGCCAAAAGACAAGTGATCCTCTTTGAAATTTGATGAGGACTCATTTGATTACCTTTTAATAATATAGCAGACAAATCATTAATTTCTTTTTTTAATTCCAACTGCAAGATTTCAAGCATGTGAAAATTCATTTTGTGAACAGACATCTTGATTTTTGTTTACTTGATGAACTTGTTACCAAGGATAGTTTGTAAATGCCCTCCTGAAATTTCAAACAAAGGGCAATTACAGATAAAGTTGAGGGCTGGATTCTGTCTATAATTTGTCTGCTTTGTTATTGTAAATGAAATAACCCACAAGCATTATGTCCCCATCTTCCCTTGATTACAGCCCAATTGATTGGTTTTGTTAATATCTTTCTTAAAAACCAAATACCATGAAGGCAGAAGCTTAGAATAAATTTTTAACCTTCCAGGTTGGGGGCTTAAATGAAAGAGGGGTTTTGGTGGGTAAAAAGCTAGAGTTTGGTTAGCTGGTAAAATATCCTTAAATGCTTGAGAACCCAGATATTTTCAAATCTAAATCATCTTCACAGGATTTTTTTTTTTGATATGTTAGGCTTGACTTTCTTCTTATCTTTGTGTGTTAACAGATGAAGCAGAGTCAGAGTCAGGTGGTCTATCTACTCGGCTGTCAAGAACACAGCTCGTAAGTTGTCATCAAAAGACGAGCAATTATCTATGTGCCTGTCCTTCTACCTACCTATCTATCTATCTGTTTATCTATCTATATATCTATCTATAAATGAAGACAGGTATTCGTGCCAGACAAAAACAGTGCTCAATACTCCAAAGCAGAGCTAGATAATTTAAAATAAAGTTAATTCAAAGATGATCCATAGATTTTCTGTTACTCTGAGTTTCACACTTTTGCGATCTTCAGACAGACTTTCTGAACATTGCAAAAGGTAACAGAAAATCTATGCATCGTCTTTGTCTTTGAATTCTTTTTATTTTATCTTAAGTATCCATCTGTCAGTCCAGTATCTATCTTGTCTGTCTATCTAGTAGTAAATGTCTATCTAATAACTATCTGTTTATCTAACTATAGCAAGCTGTCTAGCTATCAATCTTGTAGTCAATACTGAATAGAACAGCTTCAGATAGTGCTTGTTGATCTGAGCTAGCAATCTAGCTATTGAACTCAGTGGTACTGATACACAGTCCAAGTGATTAGTTACAGATGGGGTATATTAATGAGCAAATAAAGACAAATCCAATTATAAATTTTAAAAAAGGGAAAATAATTGAACAAAACAATTAAAAAAAATTGAATGAAATTGGTTTCACTTGCAGGGCAAAGAGAATTTGTTGAGTTGTATCAAAACTCCAAAGCAAGTTTATAACAATCCTTATGATGGTGATATTGAATCAGAGCTGGAGTTACTGGACTCAATGCCGTCTTCTCCGATGGTGATGGATCATGAAGAGTTGGAGATTGGAGGAAGTTGTTTTGATGCCAATAGAATGGACACACACCCTCTTGATACAGACCACTCTACACCACACACTCTGACAACACAACCAGTTGATGATGGTTGCTTTGGGTTTGAGTCACTAGATTCACCCGTTCCATTTTCACCAATCGTCCCTTCACTTCCTCCCCATCCACTAGGGATGAAAAGTTCTAATTATATAACAGCAAGAAAGAGGAAAAAAGTGGTTGCAATGTATGACATACCAATTGAGGAGCCAGAAAAGAAAGTAGTGAAGAAAAAGAAACAGATGAAAGTTCAGGTACTTAGAGGGTTTGCAGGGGTTGCAATAACTTTTGAAGTAGGAGGCTGTATATTAAGTAAAGCAGACCTCTTTGGAGTTCCTTGTTTATACTTTTTTCGTCCAAGAAATTTTTGATAGGTTTTGAAATAGCCAACAGTCTACATTGAAGTAGACATTATTCCACTGCTGGTTGCTGCCATCTATTGACACCCCTGGGCTTGAAAATTTTTTTGTGTGATTACTGTCACTTCGATTGTAATTAAAAATTCTATCAGAACTCAAATTCAACTTTCATGGAAACCAACTAGAACACTGCCAATCTATTTAGTGATAGACAGCAAGTAGCAACTGTCGGTACAAAAAAAGTTATGGCAGATTATTTTTAAAAATATGAGGTTTTTTCACTTAGTGAGCCTAAAAAATTAATAGACTTTCTGTAAATGCTTTGAACTGAGTAGAAACATTAATGTATATTGTGTTTTTGATTTTGGTCATTGTTTTCACATGATATGATGTCAGTGTGTTTCTGGAAAACTTAATAATTGTCTTCTAGTAGTTAGTAAATAAATTTAAGTTGTGTAGTTAACAACTCCTGAGTATTGATCTCTAAGTCAGATCTAGATCAGCAGCATCTAATTTCTTTTAATTTTTCTAATAGTTTTTATGTTGATTGTTTCCCACAGCCAGGGTATAACGAGGACTGGCTTAGTGATCTCAACCAGGAGTTTGAAGAAATCAACAAAGTTAAGCTTGTCGTTGAGTAGTGGCAACACAGAGAACACCTGATTGGTGGGTATGGAACACTCGACCATTGGGGAAAGAACACTTGATCAGTTGGTAGGACCAAATGTGTCCTTCTCAAACACTGCCTGATGAGAATGAAAGAAAACACTATAAACACTTGTTTTGTCTTACAATTTATTTATTAACCTGAAAATGGCATAATAACATAGTTGTGTTTTAATAGGAATAATTATTGAATAGTTGTAAAAATGTTTGTCTGAAGTGCAGTGTTTATAGTTTAAGAAATTCTAGATTACACACCTTTCCACTGTGACTGGGGTGGTGGGTGGTATTCCCAGACAACCCTTTCACCCCTTAGGTGATGAGCTTACACATTCTCCTAACCTATATCCATATTTTTTCTTAGGAAAAGATGGGAGAAAGTCACAACTCATCTTGGGCAATTTTTCATAGATCAAGTTTTGTATTCTTAAAACCAAATAACTTGTTTTTGCAATAGGCCACTTTGCTAATCGGGGGTTTTACTAGTTCCAGTCCTTTGTGGGGACAAAAGTCCAAAATTTGAATTATTTGTTGAATTAATAAAAATCTGCAATAGCAAAGTGGTGTATTGTAAATGTTGAAGAATTGTTTCAGAGGTTGATAAAGTCTTCAGGAGAAAAAGGGTTAAAAGGATTGTTTTGCAGTTATAGTTAATAGAATCTTGGGTGACAAAGCTTTTGCCTTAAGTTGCTTGTAACACGTGAACTCCACCAAAATATTTTACTTTCAGTTGCAATATAACATGGTGGCCAAAACACCTTGCTCTCACCTTGTACATTTACCCTGGATTACCATGAACGCTTATGTAATAGTATAGTCAAATCATATATGGAACAACATTGCTACACAGAAGCCAAATTTAATAAAAACCATTTGATTGCACATGTCGTGTTTGTATGCAGTCTTGGGATCCTTTTTACATGGTATTCTATGCCCTTTGGAGAAATTTGGTATGGCATGGTATAAGGGTAAAGTGGATATGTGTGAGTGTACATAGGTTGGGGGAAGTTTGTTTGTGTACACAAGGTAGGTGGGGCACCATAGTAGGGCTTTTGACAAGTATTTTCCAGTAATTCCTTGATGGATCAAAACAAAGATTTTTTCAGCATTTGCTGAGATTGTTTATCTTCAATTGAAGACTCTTTAAATTTGTTATACAAATTTGTAAAAGATGTTATAAATGTGTAGCTGTGGTATAGCTTTTTATTAATCAGCTTAATTATCTGCTGCAATAAAAATTGTTGAATGCAAGTCGGAAGCTCCAAAATGTCGAAACTACAAGACTGTAATATTAGAGGAACCAAATTTTTCGGAAAACATCGATCTTTCGATTCATTGACCCAAGTAATTGAGCCTGATGTTAGAAACTGTACTTTGTCGGGCGAGGCTTTATGGACGTGGCAAAAGTGTGCTTGGAGAATTTTGTTCAACATTGTTCAAGACTGATATGACAAACTTAAAAACACGCTTTAGTATACACAACCAAATCAAGCAAAGGATCATGCCAATATTTCAGCAATTGCAGGCTCAAGTCTACGACCTTTAAGAATATACCATATTTCTTATGGCACCCTTATCGAACAACGATGGGAAATAAAACCGAATTAGCTGGGATTTCGAGAACTAACCGAGTTTGAGTTAACCGATTTAGCATCTAAAATCAAAACTTGGGGAAATTGATTTTGTCTGAAGTAGCAGGGATTTTGAAGTATCCGAGTTTTTCAAATTATCAGGGCTCAAAGGTAAAGAATCTTGCAAAGTTTTATGCCAGTCAGTTTTGGGCTGCAAAGTATTTACTGAAAACAACATCTATCTCATCGATGTATTTTGAAAGTGGAAAATTTGTTCGGTCCAGAACCGCGGATTGGTCCAAATCTGCTGTTTATAATACAGCAGAAGGAGGGGAAACGAAACTATTAAGCAAAACTAACAAGACATGCATGTAAAATCAAAGAGCTCTGTGAGCAAACTCATTCAGAGGATGTTCAGATGCTGTTTTTAATAAAAGAGTGGGGGTAAATAACTTTAAGTCACTTCTACCCCTACTCTTTTATAGTCATTTCTATCCCAACTCTTCTATAAAAAAAAACAGCATCTGAACATCCTCTAGCTACAAAAACTTACAAATAATGGTCCGAGTAAAAACTGTAGTACCTCCTAATTTGCTTTTCCCACACAACGTTTAGATTTTCATACTGTTAATACATCAATCAGTGTACAACATAATTTTAAAGTAAAAAGCAGTGAAACTCTATTTCAAAGCAATGTTTCTTTTGTGCTATTATAATTTAACCCATCATAGAGCTCCAAAACAAAAGCAAAGAAAACGTTTTGGTTTGCGATGTTCCCCACATAGACCCTATGCATAAATGGCGGCGATTTTTGTTTAGTGCAGCTAGCCTCGTTTTGCCTAACACATTCTTTTGATAGTTTCGCTCGAGAACGAGGCTACTTGCACTAAACAAAATAATATTTAAATCGCCGCCATTTATCATAGGGTCTGTGGAATTTTTCTTAATTTAAAAACAAAAATGTTTCAACTTGGTGGGAAGGATTGAATGATCTGGAAAGAAAGAAATTGACTTACTTATGAAGATATGGTCGACTTTCAAAGTTTAGCCATTGAGATTAATGCCTTACAATATCGCAATTAGCACCATTCTGCATTCCATTGCGTTTGACCTCCCTAGTTCTTACTCGGATCGTTACTTCAAATCTATAGCTTTTAGCTATCTTGAGCTAAACTCCTCCAGACCCATCCAGCAAATACGGAAGCAATTAAATTCCCGTATGCTCCGTGTATCTCTGTTTCATCATTGAATTGATGCTGAGTGTCGCTAAAATAATATGATTTACTCTGTCGGTTTCGAATACCCATGCCAAAAGTTGTTTCATTCGTTGAGCAAGTTTTGTTAACATGCTAGACGGGTTCTCTGTGCATGTGAATAACATGCATAATTTATGGTGTTGGGCATTCAAAGTTCGTGATCACGAAGGACCAAGATAGCTCCTCCCACATCTGACACCTTCCGGCGAAAATACGCTTATTTCGGTCATGTCTCATTTGAGGTTGAAGTGACAACTGAAGATAACGTTAGATTGCCAGGTTGATATACAGCTAGTCGAGAACTTTGACTGTGTGGGCCAGGAGAAACACTCATCCACGAACTAAGCGACTCGGGCAATTTTGGAAAAAATTGAAAACACTCGTGAAATTAATCCTTAATTTTACTCGGCTCCATGCGATTACCTATACTAATATCTACTATCGAGCCATTGCCTTGAATAAGAAGGAAGGTCTAGCTGTGAGATTGATGAAAACTGCGATTCGTCCAACTTTGTTACGGCCCGGTGACTGATGATTGCGTGCCGCCAAGCAAATACGTCATAATGTTTTCAACCCTTTAAAACTGCCCGAATTCTTTTCAACAAAATTGTTCAAATTGGTCAAACTTAATGATAACAAAGTTACAATAAGAGGAAGACAACAGTATCGCTGATTTTCTAGATGTAATGTCAGTTACTCCATATTGTTATATTTTGTTCAACTCACAACCTCACAAAAAGTGTATACCTATAGGGTATATAAAACCCACGAATTTGCAAGAGTTGCATTTTTTTTTTCATTCAGTACTCGTAGGTGATCGTAACTATGAAAGGAAGCCATGTTGTGCAACACAAATCCAGTTATTGTTTAGGTTAAATTTCGGCTTTCTTATTACGAAACTATGGTTGCAACTATAGACAACAAACAATGTACACAAACACCCGGCGTAAGAGGTTCTGATCACGCTAAAAACAATATAGCTTTTAATGCGGCGCAAAACTAAGGAACAGACTGCATCATATTAACCATGACGAGAAAAGGGCTTTGCATATGGCTTCTGCCCGGGTAGGATATAAACACGGCTAGTGCACGACTTCTCCAGTTATACGTCAGATACCTGGGACTAATGGCCAGTAAGCTTTCACATTATTTGCCAGTTGTTCTCCATTGCTAGAGGCGAAGTTTTCTATGCAAATAGTCACGAGGAGCGAAGCGACGATATGACTGCTCGGAAAACTATAACGAGTGCATGGTAGATCTTATATTCTGATTGAAACCACCGAGTAAAAATGCTTCCTTCGAATTTAAGCCAAGTACAGTAAAAATCCCGCGTATGAGAACCTAAAATTTAAGAACCTGTTAAGCAAAAAAATTTATTATAAATCCCCTTTTCACAAGAACCTATTTAGCTTATAAATTTTAAAAGGATTCTTGTTTTACCGAAATTAAGGCACAAATGAAGAAACGAAAAGAAAAGTTAATCTAGGTTTCAGTCAGTACGGATTTGCTAAATGAACTATGAGGATTTGACTCTTACAGACATTCATGTTGGTACTTTAAAAAAACAAATTTGCTGTATGGTTATTATCTAAACTGTATTTTAGAAAATTATTCAATATGACAACATAGTCGGGCTTCCAGATCACATTTGCCCTGTCAGTAGTTATCCGGATAGCTGTGTACTAATCGCTGTGCTCATATCAATTTAAGAACCTTTAAAATAGCCTAAAATCCCACTAAATGCCATTAATTATACTATTTTCTATAAGAACCTTTTTAGGCTTTGGAAAAATCTAGGTTCTTATACGCGGGGTTTTATTGTAGTGATAAAAACGGTAACTTAAAGAATCCGCAATTATTGTTTTTTTTAAAATAACATTTTTCTTTTTTTTTATATAAGAATAACTTTACAACAACAACACGGCTCACATTGGTTAGAGAGTAAGGACCATTTATAAGAACAAGCTGAGGTTCGGGCTCGATCGCTAATTATTTTTTAGTTTTTTTTGAAACTTTTGATGAGATTCGATTTTTAATCCAACAATAGTGAATTAACAAAAAAGAATGGTTCGCAGTTTTCTCCTTTAATGAATCAGTCATTTTTTCAAATTACACGCTTTTTTATAAGAACGAGGCTCAGATTGGCCAGAATTTAAGAACAATTTAAGAACAAGCCGATGCTTCGGCTCGAGAGTTAATTATCAGTTTTGAATCTTTACTGAGTTTCGATCTTAATTTGACTAATAACAGGATGAGTAAAGGTGATTCGCAGTTTTTTCTCGTATAACCATTGTCATTGCTTCAAATTATACGCTGTACATTGACCTTGAAGTTAGTTCCTTATAGTATGGTCGTGTATTGCAATACTTTAGGCTTAGTTTTTATTCGATTTAAACCACAAAGACAATAAAAACAGTTTAAGAACAGTTTGAGGCTCAAATCGCCGAAAAATTAAGAACAACGAGCCTCGGCAAAATTTACTGGTTCTTATAAAAAAAAGCGTGTAGCCGCTGTACACGTGATATACTTATCTTGCAGGCTCTAAAGTTAATTCCTTAAATACACTCATGTATTGCATTCCTAAGGGTTAGTTTTTTGTTTGATTTAAACCACACATAGAAATAAGAACAATTTGAGGCTTATGAGCCTTGGCCAAATACACTTCTACACTGCATGGTCTTATAGAAAAAAAACCCGGTGTAATTAACAACAGCTTTCGCTACTCGTTGTCTATTGCTCAATGTAGAAAGTCACAGGTTATATTAGCCATTGGGTTTGCTGTATTCGTGATACTGTATAGTTAGTATGCTAATCGGTTTCTACTGGTACTAATTATCATTGGATAACAGAAGGCATCGGTGAGTTCGGTTATAATGAAGTATACTGGAAGTGCTCCAGAGTAACTTTGTGCTAAAATTTTGAAATAACAACGCTAAATTATTTTAATTCCCGCCGTTGGGTCGAAGTTTTGCTGACGCTTTGAAATTAGTTAGCCCTCGTTGGAGCAAACTGCAATTCAAAAATCTTCTTTATGCGAATATTTAAAACTTTCAACTTTTTAGTTGATTTAATATCAGCCAGTATTGCTTTAAATAAGCTGCGTCCATTCCTCCTTTATTTTGTTTATTTTACTCATTTCATTTTTTTTGCTCTTTGCTAATCGCGACCGACTGAGCTAAGTCGTACGACGTTGACCAAAAGAATATAGACTTGACTGAGTTGCGATGGCCCGGCTCTAGCTAATATGCAGGAGTAAAAAATTGCATTTTTTACAAGACACCTTATATGTATTTTGAGTATCTAAAGGGGATTATTCAAATATAAAACAAAAACACGCTAACAGATGCTACCAGTCTGGTCTGCCTGTGGAAGAGCACGGGTACTTCGTCTCTCTAACAGGTAATTTAGCTGTACCGGTTGCGCATGTGCCAGCAACTAAGGATTTCATTCAAAGCAAAGACAATGATTTCAATGCATTGCGTCTGTAGAGTTGAAGGTATTGTTTTTTTAGTCGGTGTTGTTGTGCTTTTCTATGTTAGTTTGAAATGGTAGTTGGCGGCTTTTGATGCTTTGTTTCTGAAATAGACTGTTGCATTAAATTATTAACTCTCAGGTAATCACAAAAGAACTGTTAATTGCTTTCTTATGTGAGCCAATATTTCTAGGTTTTGTATTTGGATACAGGTTCATTCTTTTGGAGAGAAAACTTTGAGGCGCTTAATCTTATATTTAAGTACCATCTTTGGTTTGCTGGCATGACTGTATTCGGTTCTGCCTCTGTAATGGATGGTCATGTCTCATAGCGCCCGACTTGAGCCTTCAGTCCACCTGTAAAGCGGCTACCTTCAAAACTGCAGAGCGTTTCTGATTTTAAAACACAAACCCAATTGCTCCGATGAAGGACTAATACCCAAAACGTAAGCACTCTGAAACTTCCGTCGGCAAAGATTTAACGTTTTAGTTGTAATATTCCTGCAAAATCGAAAGTTTTGCTGAAACATCGAACCGTAGAATATGTTAGTCGAGAAACATTCCTGTAAAAGTTGATAATTTTGCTGAGACATCGAAACATGAAGTTTTATTAGTAACCCCTTTTTGTAGCAAGTGTGAGATCTGGTAACGTGACTGCTGCATGTTGATAATATTATTTTAAGCAGTGAAACCGAATTGTGCTCAGAAACCTCAAATTTATTTGTGAATTCTAAGAGACTAAACAGAAAAAACGACAGCATTTCAGTGGGACACTGTCGGCGGTGCAGTGGTCGAGCTGTTAGCGTGTGCGACTCGTAATCCTAGGTCGCGTGTTCGAGCCCCTGTGTCCTTGAGCAAAACACTTTATCTGACTTAATGTTCCAGTCGACTCAGCTGTATAAATGAGTACCAGTTCTGCTGGGGGCTAACTTGCGATAGATTAGTGTCATGTACAGGGGGAGTCGAAGACTCTCATCCGCTTAACACTACAGAAACCGGAGATAAACGCCAGCCCAGTGAGCTTCTTAGGCTCGAAGAAGGATTTAGCTTAATGGGACACTGGTTCACTCAGATCACGTCCCTCGGATGTGTCAGGTAACCGTTGAACGTTGCTTTTTAAAAGTAGCTTTTGAAGTTCCGAGAATGTTGCAATAATTGCGGCTATTAGTTTCGATTAATGAGTACTATAAATTTTATAGTGCTAAAACTATTACAATATTCTGAAACGCTTTACAGAAAAAGAAAATATTAAAAAATACGAACATAATTTACAGTGTAATGATACCACTCCACCCGATAACTTGGAATAGTCCTTCTTGATTTTGATTGGCACAAAAAAAAAACCCGTAGAATTAGTGAGCATCATATGTAAATGAAGGAGACTGATCATGAAGGCTTTCGATCCGAACGCCATATTCATATGTAATTGAAAATGAAGGACGCTCTTGATCATTGAATTGTGAAGGCTTTCGACCCAAACTGGTTTTCTATCCCAATAAGAAAAAATGGATAAAGAGTCCAATGCAATTATATGTAAAATAAGGAATTGACAGCGAGTGTTTCGGTAATGAACTCGAACAAAGACAAAAGGTTTTGTAGTTATCAAGCGAAGGACGCATTAAAACAACAAGACAGTACTGGCTGGTAAAAACAAATTTATTTCGTGCATTTAGGACAACATGTCTGTTCTGTAGAAATAAAGGAGCTTTCACAAACAAGTTACAGGTATTAAGAGGCAAGAACTTTAACGAACTTTTCAAGAATGAATTACCTGGGAGAAATCACCGTAAAACCTGGGCGAGTTCACCTGAGCGGACCTGAGCGAAATGACTGCGTAACGGGCTTATGACAACAAAAATGACTGTGTAAGCGAGCTTATGACAACAAAAACAGTTCAAGTGCTCGCTTGCTTTTCCATAACCTACCTCACACGTTACCTTCGTTTTCTGCTGATAATTTGACAAGCGCCCACGCTCAACAACCCTTACCGACCCGAAACACGCATATTCAAACTAGAATTTGTCGGAAAATCAGCGCGACACGAGAAAAAGAAATTTAAATACGTTCGCCACACCTTAAAGAATTTTATTTAAAAATGTTAATTTTAGGGTTCAGTTCCCCTTTAAATGTGGAATTACGCGCACCAAGTGAAGGATTACACAAACTCAATGCGAGATTACAAACATTGAGAGCCGGAATACACGCACTGTTGCGCGGGAGTACACGCACTAACTGCTAGATTATTGATATTTGTTTCAGGTGTAAGACATACCGTTTGCTGATACTATGAAATCCATTGGAGTGTCCTATGTAACCCAAGGACGATATGCAGGAAATGAACGCCGAAAATTTCCTTTGACTCTTCAAAGGTTCTTGGCATTTTATCTTGTCGTATGCGTGACTCTATTTGTTGTTTTCAGATACTACTTAAGAAATGACAGCGACCTCCGAAAGCTTCCTCGCCCGGCCAAAGTTGTTTTTTTCAAACCCCTTTGGCCTTCAAAAGCAGAGCCTGTCGCGTTTCTTTCCTTCACAAATGAATTCTTTAGGAACCTAACACAGAAGTCTTGGTTTTATAGAAACCAGGGGTTGATACAAAAAAACAGAAGTCACGTAGATGTAACAAGCAAAAATAGTTCTTTTGAAACTATGTCGCGCGCCACTCTTTTGAACACATCAGAGGGAATTAGCAATAATAGATCCAAGCTCGACATTGCTCTCGCAGAGCTCGTGTTAGACACTGGTAGTAGCAACAATTCACTGTATAATAAGCCTAGCCACGATTTGTTAAAGGCTCAAAACGAGTCATATCATTATCTCGTGAAAGACTTCCAGTCTAGCTGGTTTCGTCAGCGGCAAGCTCGTGTTGATTGGCGGGCTTTCCTTCGAGTTTGTGCAAACCATACTCGCTGGGAACAACCAAGGTGGAGGAAGGGTGACCGAACGAACGCTAATACAAGCTATGTTTCTTTCTGGGATATTAAACCAGCTGGAGAGTACAGCAGAATCTTTATTCAGTCACGGACATATGACGGTCGCGCTAAAACATTTGGTGGAGATTTCTGGCGCGTGAGTTTACGAGGCCCTTCATCTGTGGACGGCACTGTGTTTGATCTTAACAACGGGACGTACGAGGTTCTCTTTCTTGTTATGGAGCCTGGGCTCTACCATCTAAAAGTTCACTTGGATTACAGTCTGTGTGAAGGGTTGACAGATCCACCAGACGATTGGTTCATTAGAGGTAAGTTGGGTATTAGGGTTTGTTCCTCAACTCAATCACTCATATTTTAAAAATTATATGTATCATACAAAATTCGTTCATTCGTGTATTATTTATTAATTCGTTCATTTCTTCGTTCAATTTTGCTGTTTTGCTTCCTCGCTCAACCATTAGCTTTTTCTTTTGTCATTTGTTGACTAACAGCACATTCTCTTGTAGTTTGTTCGCTCGCTTGCAGTTACCGTCCATTCGCATATCTCTTGTCGCTTGTTGCCGGATTCGCATGTTCGTTCGATCGTTTGCTTGTTCGTTCATTCTTCCGACATTCTGTTTGTTTGTTCATTTACTTGTTTGTTGCTTTTTGCTTGTTACGTCTATTGTTTTTCTCGTACTCATTTGATCCTGAAGTATTTTTCCTTCTTGTCAGTATTTTTTATGATGGATAGTGGTGTTGGGCCAAAGGAGAAGAAGGGCGTGGCCCGGTGTAGGGGCGCACGATAAACAAGTAATCTAGCACAGTGTTCAATCTTTGCTTCATGCAGGTAACTCACAAGGCAAGTTCCAAAAGGAAGGAACTCTTGGTGATCAACCCTTAGACGAGTATCTACAACTGCCATTCAATCGAGCCACGGAGAAACTCAGCATTCCTCTAAGAAGGCTTAACAATTCTTATACAGGTATCTGTAGTGTATATAAACAGTTCCAAAACACTTTTATTTCCTGTATTTTATTTTTTTAATAATGTTTTGGATGTTGTTGATTAATATCATGTTAGTATATAAACTTGGTGGCCTAAAGGGAAAATAACGCGATATACTTAAATCAACAATTCGGGAACAAAAAAGTATAGTTCTGAAAATAGGTGAAACTCTGTTTGCCCACGTTTCCTTCGAAGTCCGACTTGTATTGGGTTAGTTTGTTCTCCCTCTGCTACTGTAGTTGCCGGTAGCTCGGTGGTTAGATCACCTGTCATGTGATTTGGGTGGCGTGGGTTCGATTCCCGCTCGAGGCAGTTTGGATTTTTTTCCGTTTCTAGGGCTCTCTAGATCTTATACTTGCCTTTGGTATTTTACAGCATGTCAGAATTGTCTTCTCTGAAGATGTTCACAAGATTGAAACATGTATAAATTCCACTTCAAACTAATTTTTTTCAATTTACTCCTTGCAGTAGCAGATCTTCTGCCAGAGGTACAGTCCTGTAGACGTAGTTGTAGGTTCCTCTGGGACGGTTTCGGAAGATGGATAAACAAGAAGTGGCAGCCATACTTACACTGTAAGTAATTCTTTCTCAGCCATCACCAGGTTCAACTCCGTTTTCTGTGAAATGATTCCTACCCCTCCCTCCCTAAATTCTGAACTAAACCCTAAAACCATAACCCCAATAATAGCCTAAGGGAGGGGAAGGTGAGTAGTCTTGTTCAACCCCGATTTCTGGGAAACTACCGACCTACTCCTCCCTTAATCTTTAATTAACCCTTATTCCAACCTTAACTTTCATCTCATTCCAAGGGAATACTGGTGATTAGTTTCCACGGCACTTTTTTAAAGCTTGTACAAATATGAACAATGAGAAACAAATCAAAATATAGACGCAGAAAAGACGTTGATGACCAGACATAGACACACGCACTGTTCGAGTCGTTCAAGAAAAAAACAAGTTACTTTAACATATCATTTTTTTATTCTACATATGTCTATTCCGGAATAGCTAGAGTCAGTCAAATGCAACGCTGGAAGTTAAGGGGACGAAGAAGCATATGTTTAAGCGTAGCAATATAACTAAAGGTAACGTAGGCGTAGGCATTGACGTAAGAGTAGATATAGACGTAGATAAGAAAGTAGTTGCAGTACACGTAGAGGCAGCACAGTAGCGTACTCGACTCTTGATCCTAGAGAAACCGGAGATAAGCGCCGGCCTAATGGGCTACTTGACTTAAGAAAGGATTGAGCTTCAGACATGGAGGTAGATCCAGTAACAGCCTTAGACATAGAAGTAGATGTACAAAGTTACAGGCGTAGACATAAAAATTGATGTAAGCGCTGAGGTAAACTCAAATGTAAACGTAGTCAGAGACTTCGACGGCAAAATAGACGTAGACACTGACGTAGACATTGACGCAAACACCGTCGTAGACTAGCTGTAGACAAAGATGTAGAAGTAATAGTAAACGTAGCTGTAGTCGTAAATGAGAATATAGATCTATACATAGGTAACGTCATGGACTTGTATGCACAGATTAAGGTAAAGCCATAATACAGACACAATTAAAGACTGACACTGATCTTGATTAAGAGATACACAGATATTAATACTGATATAGACAACAGAAACAGGCGAGTAGCAAAAAACTACTTATATAAAACAAATCACTTTTTAGATGAAAGTTTTGGAGACTGGTCTACTCCGCCTAGCTATCGTCCCAGTGGTACACTCTGGATCTACGGAGACTCGCTTGGGGCTAGATTTTTTTGGTCAGTCAACACCAAAAAGCTTTGTAGAAAACTCTATTCTAAGTGCCAGAACAGTTATAACTGGATATACCCGGTCCATAGTGAACAGGTAAATACTGATATTGTAAATGTCTTCGCAGAGTATTTAACTCGCTATATTTGGTTTTGGACCTCTTTCCATTTCTACCTTGTCTGCGTTTTTTTCTTGATGACGCGGTTTCGGCACTCCTAAACTTTTGATATCATCTAGATGGGCAGGAGTGCCGAAACGTCATCAGGGAAACCATTATTACCAAGACTACAGTAGTCCAGGACTAAGATGCTAAATACTACGACCACAGTAGCCGACAGAAGAAGACTTGAACGTTAATACATAAAAATAGCAAAACTATACTAAATGGTGGGTGAGGAGTGAAGAATGCTAGCCTGGATTGACATACGTTCAAAAGAGAATTATTACGCTTTAGTATATATCAGCTCGGCTACGCGCGATTTGATTGGTTTAGAAATAATAGATGTGAGGCAAAATATACCTCTAAA
Source organism: Hydrozoanthus sils (assembly GCA_027575215.2). Taxonomy (NCBI): domain Eukaryota; kingdom Metazoa; phylum Cnidaria; class Anthozoa; order Zoantharia; family Hydrozoanthidae; genus Hydrozoanthus; species Hydrozoanthus sils. The sequence continues at coordinate 26,962 of JAOBRD020751653.1, forward strand.
ATAGTAGATAATGACACCAAAGAAAAAGGGCGGACGGAAGTAGTCGTTTCGCGTCCGTTTCGGGTCAAGATATTGAAAAAGTTTGCTAAAACAACACAGGATACTTAAAAGAGCCTAAAAGATATTTGTGTTTACGCCATTTCCGATATTTTGTAGTTGACAAACTGTCAAAACACGTTTGTTGTGTGATAGACTGCTCACGTTTGAGTTTCGCAACGTTCAGTAGTTCAAGTAATAAAAGTGATTTTTTTTCTTAAAAATCTTTCGCTTCTTTTGAAAAGTCCATAGATCAGTTGCCTCACTGGTATATACAAAAACACTTATTCTGTTTCAATTTCGATGAATAGTAGCTTATTCAAAATCTGCCTCGCGCCTTCTGCCACTATCCACCTCAATTGAAAAAGAAAAAGTGTTAAGCTTATACTAAGTCTTTAGCTTAGTCAAGAGCGTAAGCAGGTTTATTGCTGCCTTAAGAGTTTTTTAAGCTAAACATCTGTTAATTCTAAAATTTATAAGCTACACTACTGAATGGTTGATTTGTATCGTTCTTTGTATTTTGCACTAGTTGTCGGGTTCCGGGAGGAAGTCGAACCTCATAAGAACTGATTAACGATCATTTTTTCTGCCCAGAGATTCGCTTGCTAGGGGAACTGCACTATTTTTTCGAATCTCGTATTTCCTGCTAAATGTTCGAACAACGTGTCCGTAATTTCTTTACATCAATAAACTTTGGGCAGCATATGGTCCTCTGGTTAATGTATGATCACCGATTTTAAGATTGTTTTATCACTGCAAGGTTCACTGTACTGTTTCGTTAGTCTCCTTGTCACGATCAGTCACTTACAACTGTAATCAGTAACGAGTTTGAGGTGTTCATTTATTTTAGGTAGAAAAAAACAAATGGGATAACTTGGATTTCAAACCAGAGAGAGTACTGGACGCTGTGCGGCAAGTCCTGAAGAGGGAAGACATGAACATGGCGGAAAGCACACTCTTTCTAAACCTTGGTCTGCACTATTCAATGGGAATTAACTTCGCAACGTACCGTAAACTTATCGACGACCTTATCACCATGATGCAGGTGGGTCACTGTCACAACAAGAAGGCACATAAAGCTTTTACTCGTGCCGGTTACTGTCCGACAAGAAGGCACAAAAAAATTGTTCTCGTGCCGGCTACTGTTATGACAAGAAGGCACAAGAAGCTTTTACTCGTGCTGGCTACTGTTACGACAAGAAGGCACAAAAAAGTTTTTTACTCATACCGGTTACTGTCACAGCAGGAAGGTACAGGCACCGTTTACTCGAGATTATACTGCGAATTACAAGTAAAAACCACAAACCTTAACTTGAAAAAGGTTTAAATGATAGATGAAGTTTTACTAATTAGCTCGTTGTTGTTAAAACGTATAAAATTCCAAACTTTTGTTGGAATCTTTCTGAGTAGTCTTTGATAGAGGCTTTTGTGCGCTATAGGTCTTGTTGGTTAAACAGCCATTTGGCGCCACGTTTCCTTGAGTGTGTAAAACTTCAGTTTTTGAACCGGTCGTTGACTTTTTATTTCACAGATGCACGGCTTAATGGATTCTTTTTTATTCATAGGAGAAAGATTATTCTGTAAATGGGACAGTGGCACCAAAATTCAAGACCAGGATACTATGGAAAACTACTACAGCGATTTGTAAATGGAGGGCAAATTCGCTCAATGCCACAAAATGGAGGTTCTTCACTCCGCAGGTAAATAGATTGTCGATAACCTAGCTATTGTAAGTCAACACACTATAGACTGTATCGAAACCTTGAATTTTGCAACAAAAATCGAGAAAAGGGACGCCATTGCGCCCCAACCTCTTTTGGTTCGTTTGCAGTAAATCAACAACCACAACAGCAACATGTAAATATGGCAGTTTTTGGCAAGCATCATATGTATATACATCTTCTGCAATTTGTTTCTGGTATGTACTTTATATTTAGTTGTATGATGTACAACACGACTTGGGCATGAAAAGTTTGTTTTGCTTCTATTTTTCAGCGAATTCAACTTTTCAACGCGTACGCAACCTCCGCCATGTGTAATGCCGGATATGACGTCATAGACGTTCACCCGTTGTCTGCGTCATGGCCGTTCAGTACCCTAGGCGGTGATGTCGTACATTACAGTCCAGAAGTTTTTGAGAGCGTAGAGCAATTACTTGGGTGGCTGAAACTGTATCCAGACCTCTCGCATGTCAAAAGCCACAAGAGGAAAACAGTTTCGAAGTGTATAGAAAAATAACGAAGCAGTAAACGTGCAACAATTTTTTTTAATAAAAATTTAAACTTTATTAAAACTTCTTATTTTTTCTTTCTCGCGCTAAGTGGCCAATTAGGCCGGCGTTTTACTCCAATTTCCGTAGTCTTTCAACTATTCACTGATCTTTCAAGAAAATTCGTAGGATTCCTTTTAATATAATTGCCGCCTAAAACAGCTTGAGGTAATTTTAGTTGGAAGAACGTGACAGATCTGTGCTATAAAGAAAGACGATGAATAAAGAAAAAGAAAGAGAAAATTAGACTTTGAAACACAAGATCCCTATAATATGTACAAAAAGCTTGCAATATGAAAAGTTACTAAACAAATAAATAAATAATAGATAAATAAATAAATAAGTAAATAAATAAAAGATGGAGGGAGAAACCGGAGTGCCCGGAGAAAACCTCCGACGTCGGAGAGGGACCACAAACCCTGCTCACATACTTCCCCGGCCGAGAATCGAACCCGGGTCGCATTGGTGAGAGGCGAGCGTTCTGACACTACGCACCCCGACAGTCCAGCTTCGTTTGGCGCAGTTTAACTGTTTATTTTTCGTTTCCAGTCCCAACCCGATAAGTTTGAATTCGCTCAGGATGGCAAAGGGCGCCATGTTATAGGCCGACAACAACACTGCCCATCAGCGTGACATTTTTGAAAGCAAACGAGAAAGGGAATTTAATATAAAGTCACAAAGAGCTGACAAGAAAAATCATCTTGAAAGTTATACAATACAATACATTTATTTTCTCTCCCATTCGGGCTTTTCAGGAAAATTTACAACAATGTTAAAAATCTCTCCAAACACAATACGATTTATAAGGTATAAACGACATACTATTTCTAAAATCGATGCGTATAAAATAAGATCAGTCTTCTTTTTTTCTTATTTTCAATTAAAAATTCCTTAAGGTGTGTTTTAAAAAGAGTTAATGGATAGCTGACATTTTGCTGTGTTTGGCAGGTTGTTTCAGATTTTAACAGCCCTACATATACATGCAGAAGGGTCCTGGGCTGTTGCCTTGCTGCACCTAGGAATATGAATCAAGACAACAACAACAATTTTATTTTGCACCGTTTTTTACAAAAGAAAAGAAGCTTAGCTAATTGAATAAAACGAATATATAGTGACTGGGCACCCGAAATAACTAAGAGAGCTAATCTAGTCGGGTGCCCACTTTACAAAGTATTAATATGTAAAACAAATCAGAGGTACATGGAGGAAAAACAATAATACTGACAATCTAAATAAACTAAATACTTAAATAAACTAGAAATTACATTTAACCTAAATAAACTAGTACCCTTGTTTGAGAAAATGGATTTTTCCTGAGAAGTTGAGCTTTGAGTTCACGTTTGAAACAACGAAAACTCAAAGAATTTAGTGACTCTTCAATTTCATTCCAAACTTTTGGACGCTTTCTAGTGTGGTAACTAAATTTAAAATATTCTATCCAAAGTTGATCCAAAGACGTAAATACATACTTCATACGTTATACATGCTTAAATTCATACCGCAGCCATGCATTCATGTACAAAAACATACATACATAAAGCCACGCATGTAAAACGGAATACGTACATACAAGAAAAATGTTTTGTAACACGTTTTCTCTTTTCTTG
>JAOBRD020751654.1:0-14039 GCA_027575215.2 Hydrozoanthus sils
ACAAGCCCCCTGTCTGGAAAGTCTAAAAAAAGCATTTATTGTATGACAGCTAACAAAGAAACTTGATTGGTGTTAATTTATTTGCCAAAGTTGGTACTTATTTCAAATTTGTGAGCATTAAAAGTTGTGGTCCTGTCTAGGCCGGGCTTTCTTGCCTGTATACATGAGTGAGTGAAGGAAAGAAGAAGTAATAGATTAAAACATGGATGGTAGCCCTACAAAATTTTGTCTTACATTTTTCCAAATTACTGGCATTTTAAAAAGCACACAACAGTAGAATAGTCCAAGAAACTGAAATAGTATGAAAAGTAGTATTTTTTCATGCTTTGGAATTGGCCCCTTATGACCTTCAACCAGAAAAAAACACAAATTTTCCTGGAAAAGCAATTTCGGATTATAAATATAAAAAAAAATTGAAGGACAGGGTTTTTAGGTATCTTGGAAAACTTTATGTGTATGGCAATGCTAAATCATAGTATTTTCCTTCCAGCTTACAGTGTACAGAAAGCAAGAAATAATCAATGAAGTAATGAGTGAGTATAAATGAATGGATTACTGGATGAAAGAAAATACATTTCACTCCAAAATGGTTTCACTTGATTCAGCTCAAATGACAAATGGAATATTGTTAATAAAAAAAGTGGTGCATTTAAATAGTGCCCTTTCCATATGAATGTTCAAAGGCACTTTACAATGATCAGTTTACCCCCAGCAGACTGGATCTAGCTTACATACAGGCACCTCAGGCAGCCGCTTCAAGGTGGTCCATGTATGCTGGTACTCGTTTTACCGACCCTGGAAGGATGGACAGCTGAATGGCCTTTAGCAGGAAAGAAAGTCCCCAAATATTCAACTCTCCACCCAGCCGGGGATTGAACTGGGGATATCAGGATTGGGGGGCAGAGATCTTACCACTACACCAATCCCTCTGCTATCAAACAACTTCTTTAAACCAAAGTAAAAGATGATTGATGAATTATCTGGAATGTTCAATAAAACCTACCAAGACAGACCGAAGGTAAAGTGGGGTTGGTTGATGGAAAAGGAAATGAGAGAAGTTTGGGCATTGGCCAAGTACAACATTGGTCCCACAGCAGGTAGTGCTGGAAGAAACAGCCTTGTGTACAGGTCAACATAATAAGGTCTAAGTAAAGAATTTAAAACACAATCTAGTATATTACTTACTGCATCCAGTTGATGACGAAGAGCTGCAGTCTGCCTTCCAGCATTTTCCTTAAGCTGGTTGTACTCATTCAACTGATGAACAGACAAAACATGTAACTCATTCATTTGTACTGAATTGAATTATTTACTTGAATTAATGAAACAATGAGTACTGATGAAAAATGAATAACAATTATTTAGCTGAATTTTGAAAATTATCTAGAGTAAAATCATTAAAAAATGACATTAATAAAAACAGTGAATCAACACTTAATTCTCTTGGATAATAAAGTTTAATTTTGTTCAGTTTCCTTTGCCTAAACACTCAGAACAAAACCTTGTCCTTAATTTCTTTTAGTTTTTTTTCAATTATACAACTTTGATTACTGTAAACACTCTAATATGCCCCCTCTCAAGTAAGCCCCCCTCTCTAATAAGCTCCTCATCTAGAGCTTCAGGTTTTAAATAAGACCCCCCTCTGTAATAAGCACCCTCCCCAAACTTGGCAAACTTTTCTCTCCATTAAACTTTTCAGTTTTTAACTTGTTCCAAATTAACATGAATTCAGAATTCTTAAAAAAATTAATTACTGATTTTTTCTAGGAAAACTCTCTTCAAAAGAGAGATAAACACGAGGTTTTAAGAGGTGCAGTTAATTTATTTTATCTTTTTAAGCAGATTATTTTTAGTTTTGTTTTTTTTAAATCTTTCTTAAGCATACTTTTTTATTATTGTAGTCATCTTGTTACCTAAGCCTTGCTGCCAATGATCACTTCAACTATTGTACCTGAGAATCCATTAGCTGGAGGTCATCTCCTTCGCTTTCTGCCATTTCATTTTCATATTGTGCTGCTGCTTGTTGTACATCAGCAAGCTCTTGCTTTAACTCTTCGATCTAATTGTAACATAAAACAGCCTTATTAACAAGCTACTCCTACATAAGAATATCATTAATTTTTGGAAATAATGTTGGTGAACTGTCATCACTCATTTCAATGCGAGCCATAAATTTATTTCTGATACGATCTTCTGGCTGTGAGTGCAATTTAAAGTGCATATGAAGGGAAAAATGTTATTACTCCAATGGAGAGACCTTGCTTATTGAGGAATAGTGGTGAAACAATTTTGTCAAAATCTTTCCTGGTTCTTGAAAGATCAACATTTAAAGTTCTCAACTGACGACGTCATGTATGCTTTCAACGAATTTACATTTTATTTAAATCTGCTGCCAATCCATAACCTTTGGATGTATTTAAGCCAAACTTTGGCTGCTGCTGTGTCTGGAGATACATAGATCATCGATGCAGGTTTGGCAGGGTTGTGGATTGGCAGCAAATTTAAATAAAATGCAAAATTATCGGAAGCATACATGACGTCATCAGTTGAGAACTTTAAATGTTAATATCTCAAAAACCATAAAAGATTTTGACAAAATTTTTTCACTGCTATTCCTCATTAAGCAAGGTCTATCCACTGAGGTAATAAAATTTTTCTCTTCATATGCACTTTAAGTAAATGCAGAAGAGAAGCCAGAAAAATATTTCAAGGTTCAACTGGATTCCAACCTGTGACCTCCAGCTACCCAACTAAGCTATGAAGCCACATCTGTTGGAAGCAGGTCAATTTTAGTGGGTCCATTTACATTTGAACTGAAACTCAGGTATATACTTCTGTTTCTAAAATGTCATTAACTGATTTCTATCTCTGAACATGCAAGACTTTTGTTAATCTGACACCAAAGATCTTAAGTACACTAGCTGTGATAAAAGAATATAGCTATGGATCTTGTGTTACTACAAAATGCCATGACTTTTCCATGACAAAGTTTGAAACTCCACAAAAGTCAATCAAACAAACAAAAGCTATATAGACACCAGAACTATCAACCATACCATCAAAAGCTATATACACCAGAACTATTTAACCTCCACTATTCCCTATGAATAACCAAACACTCTGAATTTCTTAAGCTTAAAGGTAGGACAATAGCTGCACTACTATTCTTTTCTGTATACACGAAATACACACACTGCTATATTACTACTATCACAAAAAAGGATCGATACATTTAATAAACTTCTTGATTTACCAACTCTTTCAGGCACTGTCGCACCCTGCAGGATAGTTGTTAACTATAAAAATTATTTTAAATTAACATTCTAGTAGCCTGATAAGCTCAATTATTGGTAAGGTGCCAGTCTGTCTATTGTGCAGGCACTGTGGCACCCTGCAGGATAATTGTTAACTATAAAAATTATTATGTTAAATTAACACTCTAGAAGCCTGATTAGCCCAATTATTGGTAAGATCCCAGTCTACTGTGCAGGATGCTTGGGTTGGATGTCAGTTAGCCCTTCACTCTGGGAGAAAGTGCTGCCTTTGCTCTAACATCTGCAAATGGTTAGATCTTTGCATCTTCTCAAAAAAGAACAATAAACTGTAGGCCAAGTCTCTCAGTCTTCTATCAGAGGACTTAAAAGAACACACAGCACCTGCCAAGGATGGTGTACTATCAACTAAGGGCAACTCTGAATGAATATCATTGTAAGCTGTATACACCAGACTATCTAAGACCTTCAATGCCAGTTGTCTGTAAACAAATGCTTAAAAACCCAAATTGGGAGAACCTGTATAACTTTTATATAGGTGTTGTGTCTGATGAGCTATATGAACTCATCCTTGAAAATATTAAGACTGCTGAACAAACTAGGTCACTTGTTATTGACTGCTGGCCATGGGCTCGTGACGAGTTGGCCACTTTGTTTTCATATGATAATGAATTATCGCATTAGAGACTTCAGCTCACCTTAGCTCTTAAATTGTAAGTGTACTGTTATGTTTGCTATCTTCATACACGATATTCTGATCATTTTGTTGTCGTATCAATGCAGGACCTCTGCATCGTTGTGATTTATTAAATTCAGTCAACAATCTAGGAGTGTAATTCTTCAAAGGCCACATACCTCTTTCCTATGTCTCTCATTAGCAGCTTCTGCTTTCTTCAGTGACTTTCTGTAGGTAATAACTTTCAATGATTATTTCTAAATAATCTCAATGCACAACAAATAAAGACTGCAGTATAATATAATTTATGACTAGGCTTTGAAGAAATGAGTCTACTAAATGAACAACCATATTATTTCTATAATCAAACAATGAAGGGGGAAGAGTTGTTTGGACCTGTAACGTGATTCTAGTTTTCATTTTTTAATAGCATTGCAGATTTATGGAACAATCTTCTTGTCAACATTAGAACTCTTGACAGTTTCTGCTCTTTTAAGAACAAAGTCAGCAACTTCTATTTTGAAAAATTTAAGTTACTCAAAAATATGTTTTTATAACTCAGATAGTTGTTAGATAGCCAGTCTGTGGTTTATAATCTTGTAGTTTACTAGTTAGTTAATTAGTTTGTTAGCAGAGTGTTAGTTAAGTTGCTTGTAAGTTGGCAGTCAGATAGTACGTTAGTTTGTTAGTAGGTTAGAGAGCTAGTTAATAAGTTGGTCAGTCGTTAGGTATTTATTTATTGGCTGTTTAAGTCTGTAATTTTTAATTTGTGTTCTTTATGATCATCTTTATATAACTGTTTCGCCTTTACTATTGTATTTCTGTATAAACTTACCTAATTATACATTATCTTTTACATAATTACATATAATTAAAGTGAATAAAGTAAAGAAAAGAAAAACAACTTTAACATAATTATGCTTTACATCAATCATTCATTTGTTCTTTCTTTCTTTTTTTTCATCCACTTATTCATTATAAGAATCACTACAATCTGAAGAAAGTATCATATAATTTATTACTATAGTAAAAACACAATGAAATACTGAGTTTGTTTTTGGCATAACCAGCTTCATTGGTTAACAGGCATCTACAATTTAATTCCTGGCCTGGATGGCACAGTTGATAAAGCACCAGTCTGTTATGTGGAAGGGTTCATACTCAGGGTCTTAAAATAACTGAAAATAACTGGGAAAGTGCTGCATTTGCTATAACATTCACAAATAGTTAGGCTTTTGCATCTTTTTGAATTGGATAAGGATGACAAACCATAGGTCTTGGAGTACTATAATTAGGTTGTAAAACCTGTTGGAATTTCCAACTACCTAAGAGTAATGAAGGCTCAAAAATTACAGCTATCAATCAGGTCGAAAGGGGATTACTATCAGTGGTGGTTGAGAATAAATTACTTTTGAAGCTGAAGCAAGACAGTTTTACAGAAATGATCTACTTTAATAAATTGCTAGTACTCATAATTTTTGAAGGAAAGTAAAAAACAATAAGGTTACAATTTTGCAAAACTTATAGGTTTTACATACTTGGAGTTTTCCAGCCTCTTGTTAATGTGAGAGGTGTTTTCTTTTGCCTTTATAAAGAGTGGCCGCTTCTGATTTAAATCAACCTCCTGTAACAAAGATTAATTTCAAAATGAATGCAGAAGTTAATAGTATTGTTATTATTATAGAAACAAAATGCATGTAAATTGTTTCTTTCCTTTTTGACATAACTTCTTCCAATTAGCAAACTATTATAACCAGAGGGTGTTGTCCTTGAGTGGCATATGACTGTGTAAATAAAAAATATAGATTCCAGTGAGGCCTTGCCACTAATGAAACAGGGAATAATCCATATTTTTTGGTTGGTATTATTTTCTAGGTTGGGCCAGGCCCTACTGTTCTTTAAATCCCTCGACCAAACTCCCAGCTGACCCAGTAACTCATTTGGTTTGAGCAACATAAATCTGTTTTGTCAAGAATGGCCAAGGTTCAAGTCCCACCTCGGTCAGAGATTTTTCTCAGTTTCCTTTGTGTGGATTTATGGGGTTCTTTGTTGATGCTGTAGAGCAGCGAAACTTGGATCACTCCGTGTTTCTAGGGGCAAAGCCTCCTCAAATTTATATGTTGTACAAACTAAGTACTGTAGTTTCTTATTTTGATTGGTGTCTCTGTTAACACATTTTTTCCCTTTGCAAAATCAGCTTTTATGCCATCATGACGATAGCTGTGCTGCTGAGTGCATTAAACACCCATAGATAGTCCTGACTGCATGCCAACTTTTGTTAGTTTATGTAGAAAAAAAAAATAAAACATGGATATGAAATATATTTTTTTGCATTTCTTCAGCATAAAAAAATCTGCTTTGTCTGTGATTTCTTACTCACCTCATCAAAATAATGGGTTGCTCTTGTCATTTTCACACTTATAATAAACTTGTATCATTTGAAGTTGAATATAATTGGTGTTTTATTTTTCAATACTACAAATACTAATTAGCAATGAGGGCTATAGTGACGTTGAATCTGATGTGATTTCTTACTCACCTCATCAAAATAATGGGTTGCTCTTGTCATTTTCACACTTATAATAAACTTGTATCATTTGAAGTTGAATATAATTGGTGTTTTATTTTTCAATACTACAAATACTAATTAGCAATGAGGGCTATAGTGACGATCATTACAGACTGCAATTAACAGAAATTTCAAACACTAAGATCACAGTAAAAAAAGAGCAGTTCATTTTTGGTTATCAGGGCTCGAAGTTTACAACCAACTATTCGGACATGCAACTTGATATCTTGATTGTGTGCAAAACTATGAGCAATTGCACTTGTGGGCCTAAAAAGCTGAAGTTCAGTGCAGTACCGAATTAGAGCTACTCCTAGCTTCCTTACTTGACCGTCCTTATTTACTATGACGAAACAGTTGTAATACAAATGAAAAAAAACGGATTTGACACAAGGTCCCATATAAAAAAATGCGCCACAGTTTAAAACTGCTATGTTCAGTACGAGTCTAAAAGAAATAAACACAGGATTGAAATAAAAGACACTGACTCGCTGATAATTGCTTAATGGTGAGATTGCACATAGCTACTCTCAGTACAAATATGCAATTAATGTACAAACCAGGTCTCCAGGCTGAGCAAACCATTCAATTGTGGATTAGCAGTACTGTTAGGTTTTTTATTTTATCCTGTTGGGTACCCAATTGCAAGGACTTAGATCTACGCACCTTGTCTCTGATTTTCTTTTCAATAGAGGCCATTTCTCTTGACATCCTAGCATGGTCTTGTCGTTTTCCCTTTAGCTTTTCTTCTATGCCATTTCTCCTATTTTCCATGCGTTCAACATCTTTTTCTTTGTTCTGCAGTTCAGAAGTGAGATGGCATATTTCTTGCTCATTATGATAGAGTCTGAATAACTGTGACTCTAGCTGAGTGTTCTCCTGCAGATTCAAAGATTAATTATGTTAATCAATAATTATATGACAACAAAGTCGACTCCGAAAACTCATTAAGCTAATGCTGATTATTTGTATAAGGTTTCATACTGAATGGTATTTCTAACACAGAATTTGCCCCAATGTTTAACGTAATTTAGAAATTGAGTCAATCAGAAGCTTATTCAAATAAGGCGAAGTTCAACCTTAGCCTGCAGATCTTATACCTATAAAAATTGGTGAGTACATCGTTTCTTGGCAGCTAGCCAAAACTTATCATTTCCAGGCCTAGTAAACAGTTATGAAAACTTTGAACTCAACAAAAAAATTTGGAACTACCAAAAATTATCCATAAAATTCTCAATGTACAGGTGATGAGTGTGACCTAATTATAAAGTTCAGAAATCTACAAAAACTCAGCAATTTTAAACTAATTTAAATAAAATGTTGATGCGTGTACAACAGACACATAGCCCAAGTTTGGTTACTTCCATAAATTTGGTACTGTACTTGGCTTCCTTACTAGAGTATGCGCTAAGTGTTATAAAAGTACCTTCTTACAGTAGGTTGGTTAACTAAATCTTCCTTTTTTCCCTTGAAAAATTGGTTAACTCTCTTACCAGGTCCTGTACCAACTTTCTGTAGCGATCTGCTTCATCTTTCTCTGCTCTGGCCTCCTTCTTCTCAGCAGCTATACCCTGTGGGACACATAATATCAACAACACCTCTCAACAAAGTACTACTGTAGCAAAGATTATCAGAATTATAATAACAAATATGCAAGCATTAGTACTAAAGACAGATAGGTAATTAATTGTATGCTTTTTTCTTCCACTGAAACACTTTAAGTCAGGCACACAATCTTCAGTATTAATTTTCTGTAATTCTTAAGTGCATTGCTTGTTTATGACCTTAATTTTTCATAAGCCACATTGTTTTTGCCTTTTCATGAATCAAGTCATCTAGCTGGCCAGCATGGCTTAAAGTCTCTAAACACTGAAACACACTAAAACTAAACCCAAAGAAGAGTAAAGTAACACCTTTTTCTTATGATAGTTAAAAGTTGTATCTTCTTCTGCTCTCTGCATGGCAGCTTTCTTCTTCTCATAATCTGCACCCAGTGTTCCTGATCTATAAAATTTGCATGTATAGTAGTCAGTTGTTCGCTCACATAGTCTTGTATACATCTCTATCAACGGGTCTTTGTTCTCATTTAAAATAAAAAAACCTTACAGTATATATACTTTACTGGGTAAGTAAGTAAAAGTGAAACTAGAAGCTTCTGCTTAAATGCAAATCGCTGACATGTTACAGTCATCTCCCGACTCAGTACTGGCATGCTGTTTTATTCTTGCTTTGATTTAACTTTCTTTATTAATACTGATTTAGGAAAACACAACTTCTGGTAAGTGGCTGTATGTTGAACGTCAAACAAGTTGTAAAACCTTTACTACAACATTATTTATGAAGCGTATAGAGTTAAAAACTTCAAAGTCTAATTCAAGGTTTGTAACAGCCAGCACATAAAATAAGTTCGCACTATAATAATAATGAATGTCCTTGCTGTGGCAACTGTTATGCATGATTTTAACATTATTTATGGGGCATAATAAGATAAATGTGACCCTGCATGGGAAAACGTATAATAATGGCTTTCCGTTTGAACGGCCAAAATGAACGAGTTGCAAACAACTTTTTCAGCCGTTCGAACGAATTTTTGAGTTGTTTATACAAGTTTTACAGCTGTTTGAGTGTCTTGCATAAATGTTCGAACGGGATTTATAAATGAGCAAATGGAATTTTTTAACCAGACAATGGGATTTTTGAATGGGCGAATGGGTGTTAAAAAACGGGCAAACATGATTTTTAAATGAGCGAACAATCAGAGAGTTACGAATGTGTGCTGAGTTTCAAACATAAAACCTTGCAAGGAGTATATGAACAGTGGCTTTCGTGCCAAGAAAACAAGTGGCCAAACAGAGCAAGGAATTGTGTGGAAATCTTACACAAATGAGCACTCAACAAGCCAAGCAAACAAAACTTGTATTGTGAACTTGTTTACAACTGAAATTTGAGGTAAGTTCATGAGAAAGCCACTTGATGGCCCTGAGAAATTGAAACATGAAGCTTCATTCATGAACTTGTTTGCAGCACGTGTGGGTGCCAGTTATGTCATTATTTAACTTTTCTAGTAAAGTAAGTAAGAAATGTGCTTGGAAACCTCAAACTCATTGATTCTAAAGTACAGATACAGTAATAACTTTTCAACAGAAATACCTTTATGTCTGATTTAATGCGCAAGTGTTTTGTTGCGTTAAGAGTTTTCGTTCATTGTTATCGAAGAGATCGAATTAATCGCACCTCAAATAAAGCAAAATTAATTAATTGCAATTCAGGTTAAAAACAGAATTTTTAAAAATGTTAGGAGTTCAGCAAAAGAGACTTGCAGACTGCTGCTGGAAAAGTAGGAAATTATTATCTCCCCTATAAAAAGCACAGAGATGACATAAAGAACCAACAGCAAAGCTGCCATTCATGTCACGCTTGAACTCAGACATCCACGAGCAAGCTAGTATAACCTCACAATCTGTATTGACCAAGATTTTTCTTGCTGTCGACCAAATAGAACAGATGTAGATATTATTTCCGAGACACTGTTAGCTTATATAAAGTTTGGAGGCTAACAAAATCGAAAAGGTGAGATGAAAGTTAAATTTTTTTTGCTTTGTGTTACCGTTCTCATGTGGCCGCGAGGTTGCTGTTTCCCAAATTTTGATTGTAAACAAGGCCACTTCGAGGTCAACATTTGCTTTGATTGTTTATATTTTTCATAATTTCGAAGAGTCGAAATGGTAAGTGACTTTCCAACTTGTTCGAGTGTCTTCCGAAGTTTAATTGCGTGCTTTAAGAGTCCCGTTCAAACAGCTTTTCAATGAAGACACAAACAACTTTCAGACTCGTTTGAACAACGACTTCTAAATTTGCATAAACAACTTTTCAACTCATTCAAACGTCTTTTCAGTTAATGAAAACGACTTTTTGTCCCATTCAATTGATTTTTTGAACCGTTCAAAACAACTTTTTAGGTTGTTCGAACGGGTAGCGATCGGCTTTGAGTGAAAAGCGGAAAGTTGATTTTATACATTTTCTCATACAGGGTAACAAATAGGATAAATCTTGCATTATAAACTAGGTGAAAGTATAGGTGGTAATAAAAATGTAATGCAAACAGAAGAAACCCCAAAAATGCAAACAAGAAATTAAATAAAAAATATCGTCTATAAAAAGATCAAAGTTTTTTAATAGTTGTAAGCATTGCTATTTTTTTGGTTTTTAATAGTTGTAAGCATAAAAATAGACTGTAAATTAAACTTCACCAATGCCCGCTTTCATTACCTTTCAAACAGAATCAATTGGGCGATTAATCTTTTTTTTTTTACTTATTAAAATTTTTGGTCTGTTTTTTAATTTTTTCGGGTTTCTGTAAAAACTGGGTCAGTCGAGTCTGTGTTCCCGGGAATTAAATTGGTCTGGCCTAAGCTTTCAGAAAAAATATTTAGTGGAACTTAATTAAAAACCTAAGCGCACAATAAACGAAAAAGTGAAGGTATATGAAAAGGTGCATCTGATAATCAGTAAAGCAGCTTTGAAATACTAACTTGCTAACTTCCTCAAACATTGCGGTTCTCTCCTTAGGCGTTTTCATAGCAATGTTTTCAACAGTTCCCTATAAAAACAATAATTAAAATAGTAAGAGATCAGAACAATATTAAAGCACAGATCTAATTGTTCTGATGAAGCGACCCTAAAACTTGAGATAATGAAAGCTTGAATTATAAAACTTTTATGATTTTTGTTATATAACAGATACAGTAGTTCAGGGTTCATACCCTTTTTTGGACTAAAAATTCCAAGACATTTCAAGGAATTTCACAGACATATTTTCTATTTTTCAAGGACTCCACGCACTGTTAAAATCAAGTGGCAAATGCAAATCAGCTACTGCTGTGTTGTAAAGTACTTTTCGCACGCCTTGCTGTGCCAAGAATAATCTGCATAGACATGTACTACATCTTTGAAGAACAAAAAATTTTTCATGATTCCAACCACACAACAGTTGAATGGCTTCCCCCAGCACTTAATATTGACTTCAAATGACTACAAAATATTTGTACAAGCTTTAACACCATTTCCAGCATTTATTTGATGGCATACAGTAGATGCCTAAAATTATTACGTGTATAAGTGTATTTCACTGAATTACACTTATACATGCAATAATTTGTGTAACATAAACATATAAAAAACCTTGCTAAAATAAATTGACAGCCAGATCTAAATTTATACTTGAACAAGCAAGACGGGATTGTTTTACATGGAATGTACACGCATGAAATTTGAACATTCTGAACAACTTTCTTAAGACTTGCCACAGTTCAAGAAATTAATACTGTGTAGATACGTACAGTTTCATGGTTCAATTAACGTTGTTCAAGTTGATTTCAACAGACATTCTGGCGTGGGAATGACTAACACTGATTGGTCCGCTGACTGTTTTTTGAACTTCCAACATTATTGAAAAATTTTTAAATTTCAACTGGAAAAACTAGTCATGTAGTTTTGTATCAAGTAATTCAATTATTTGTCTGCAATGCATTTTATCTTATGAACGTTGTCTAAACTTAAAATCCTTACTCTTGATATGAAAAAATCAAACTGAAATGTAATTTGAAAAATTTGTCACAGAATGTTATAACTAACAGTTTAAGGTTTATCTTGTCCTTGATCTAATTAAACTTGTAATTAAGTAAACAACTGTCAAGAATGTTTTTTCTCTAAAGGACTTCCTAAATCATTCCTTAGTGTTAATGACAATTATTTTTCAATGAAAAGTTTGTCTAAGGTCGGCTTGTACACAGTGATTCAGTTTTTGAAATAACATGTTTGCTAAAATACATTTTATGCAAGAGGAAAAACCGTTTTATCTGAAATAATGATTTTGTAAGTGTCAAATTTGCATTTAAATATAGTTAAACATGTAAAATAAAATCGCACACCACTGCACGCCTAACTGAACAGAGGTGTACGATTTTCAGCACGTCTGCAATTTTTCTCAGGGCAAGGCTTGCAATGCTTAAGTAAAGGTCCACCCCCATCCATTGATGGAAATTGTTGCAGCAGGGGAGTGGGTGCTTAATAATATCACAAACAATGGCAAATGTAAATTCTGTCATGGTCCTGGAAGTAATCAACAACTAATAATAAACAAGTTGAACAGGACATACTTGGAAAACAAGGAAATTCTTAGCCTTGATAGCAATACCCAGGCTCTCAAGTTTGGCGATGTACTGTGCCACTCGCACAACCTTGTTGTCAATTCTATACTCTGTTTGATCACCATGAATCCTGAACAAACAAGCTCAAAACCATTAGCTTATATACATTTTCTTACTGGTTTTCTACAATACAGGGTTTGTCATAAGGGTCGGCAAACAACAAATTTTGCAGGCGTTCTCTTGACTTTTGACGAATATTTGCCAAGATTCTTGGGCTTTCACCAGAGCAATATTTTTTAGACTTGGTAGTCAGATAGATAATTTCCATAGCTTAAATGTCAATATGGATGCAATTTGTAATTACTTCAAAATTAGTGCACTAATTGCATAAACAACAATTTCGAAAATGTTTAAAAAAATCATAAAAGTCTTTTAGCCTTTCAGAAACTAAACCATATTTGTAAACAAAATCATGGCATTGTGTATTGCCATGTCACACAGTTATTAAAGATAGTGTGTATCAAGTGGGCCTTTCTATAGGTGAGTTTCTTATCCATATCCCTAAAAAGTTCACTGAAACCCTGCAATAATATTTTAGTTTGAAAATAAGTAATACATAAACTTAGTGTTGGATTACAGTGGAACCCCGTTAATACGACCAGCAACGGGCCAAAATAAAGTGCTTGTATTAACAGAGTGGTCGTATTACCGAGGTAGGGCTATTATTTCGTAGCAAACATGTTTTAATTAACGTGTGTTTCAAGCATATCCGTGCTTCACATGTTTTACAACTATTCTGAAGCCTTTAAATAGCATTCAAATAATAAACTATATATTCAACTCTGAAACAGAACTATTTCAACAACCTATTTTTACAAGAGCTATACTGAAACGAAACAAACAGTAACGATCTGCCACATTCATATTGCCAGTGGAGGCTACAGTTTCATCTATCATGAGGACAGTTTGGGGAAAAAATCTGACTCTTGACTGACTTGTTCTACTCTCAACCCAGTCACTTTCCATCTGACCTATCAGTTTGGAGAGCTTGTTTGCCACTTTATGTAGAACACGTCCAAAGAGAGAGGACAACAGAGGAGTCTAACTCAACGACTTTTAATTCCCGATGGCGATCTCCGACACACGTGTCTCCCCGCATGCCTTACGGGCAGTACCACTGGGAGCCCATACACTACATCTCCCCCCAAGTATACTTAAGCTATACTTAACTATTCGACATTTGCCTTGCCAAGTCGTATAAACTTAAACAATAAAGCACTAAGCGTTCATAAGCGTTCGTCTTTAATTAGTGTTCGATTGAATGCTCCTTATAAGTCCAAGCGTTGTGGCGGCTTAATAAGCCTGCCTGATCGGGT
>JAOBRD020751764.1:0-12914 GCA_027575215.2 Hydrozoanthus sils
GTTTTGTTTGCTTCATGGGTCGACTCAAAAGCAGACAGATCATGTCGATTGGCTACCTCCCGCTTTAAGAACGAGGAATTTTCATGTTTTAATTTACTTATTGTTTTGTTTGCTTTACAGGTCGACTCCGTGTCGATTCGTTTGAGAACGAGGAATTTCCATGTTATTACTTAAATTGTTTTGTTTGGCTCACGCCGGTCGACTCCGAAGCAGACAGATTTTGTTTTTAAACAGGTCGACTAAGGCAGACAGAACGTGTCGATTCGCGGTCAATATTTCTATACCTCCCGCTTTTATCAAATTTTATAAGAACGAGGGGTTCAATACGCCATGCATGTTCATTGTTTTGTTAGCTTCATATCTGTATCTCATGGATCGACTAGAGCAGTAGACGATTTGACTAACGGGCAGTCCATCCGTGCCGATTCGAGTCGATTCGTCAACATTTCTAACCCCTCTGTTTGCTAAGTTATTTAGTTCTTCTAAGTGTCTCACGAATCGACTTTTGGGTGAGACGGAGACTCAAAGGCAGACGGATCGTGTCAATTTGTCAACCATGCTTAGTTGCAACTTTACTTCCCTTAAATATAATCTTGTACATCACGAAATGACTTTTTGGTGAGACGGATCGACTCAGTTTGGGTGTATTGGACATGACTGAAAACTTATCCACTTTTATCAGATCAATTGTCAGCTCCTCGTCCGTCGCACTCACAGGCAAAGGTACGAGCACGCGGGCCCTTCTCGGGCATATCAATCAGTTTATTTTTGCGTTTTCCCTTCTCCTTGCCCTTGCATTGTCTTTTTGCGGTCACGTCAGCCGTGCATTCATTTCTCTGAAAATATCAGAAGCATTTCTTTGTCCTTCGACATCATTCCTGGGACGACTCCTCACCTTACTCGACCATAGTGTAGTAGCAAAAACTCACTTGGGGGGAGGGGTGACCCTGATCGGCCACGAGTGAGATTTATTTTCATTTTCATTTGACTTCAAAACAAAACTTATTTGTTTCGATTTAATTTTTATTATAAAAAAGTTTATTTTTCGTTTTTTGAAATAATTTTTTTGAAAAAAAAATACAAAACAGGAAATATTTTTTATAATATGTATAAAAAATTTACCACTTTTCCAGGGTGGTCCTGATCGGCCACCACACCACACTACATTAGCGAGCTGTGTCGAATTTGATCTCAAGCTAGACTGCGTTGTTTCAAATTTTGAGCTCCACAATCTCGTTTTTTTTTAAAAAAAATCGTTCGCGACATCAACCGACGGATTCAAACAACGTTACCTTACTATGAAGAAGGTATTGCAGAGATTGTTCAAAAAATACTAATGGCTTAACCCTAATGAGATTAAAAATGTATTTCAAAAAATCTCATGAAAGTACAAACTAGCAAACTGTTTACGAAAGTAGACTGCTATCCTAGCTTCTATATTGTGAAAACGTAGTCATTTTGTGCTCTACCAGGGATCACAGATTAACCTTCAAATGTATTTTTTCCTTTAAGGCATCTGCAAAGTTTTTGTATTAATAAAAGTTGATAAAAAGGAAGAATTAGAGAAAATCGGTAGAGGCTACGGGCAACTAGAGGAAATCCTGCACCCATTTTCTGAAAACTATATAACATAGGCTGGTTTAATTTTTTTTAATTAATAAGCAACTTGAAAAAAAATGGCTCAAACTAGATTGCAATTGATAGATAAGTAAAGTTGGAACTTGACAACGTAAATTTTTGTTATGGGAAGCTATGTGTATTTCCAATTTACGGTGTTCGCGGGGTTTTTTTTTCAGCTTAACGATAAAATTGAGTCAAGAAGTTTTTAATCTCTTGGATTACTTTCATTGAAAACTCTTTTTTGTCCTAATTATAGTTAAACAAGAACATTTTTCTGTTTTAAAGTTTGGTAGAGTTAAGTTCGCCTTTAAAAATTAAAACGATTATTTTTGAATAAACTCCTGTTTAAATTAAATCAAGATTAGAGGAGTCTTCTTTAATATTCTATTTTATTTTATATATAAACAAGAGGTATTTTCGTATAACCTAACGCTTTTTGTAACTTAGAGAAATAAATGGAGCAAGCTGTAAAATTTTTTCGCTGCTTGGATCATAAAGAACGACAAAAGGGATTTACATATACGGCAGGTGTTTTGAGGTGATAATGAAATATTTTTCTTATAGAACTTACGTGCCATGGAGTAATGTAAAATGGTTATAGTGCATGGTTTAAAAATCAATTAATGCTATTAGGAAATTTTACAGAACCTTGTTTAAACAAAGGTTATTAAAGGTTGATCTACAATGCTATATCAATACATGTATGGCCTTTTTGCTTCGAAAGCGAGAAAAGTGATGAAAGGAAAGAAGTCCTAAAAATATAACTTTAGCAAAACCAGTTCAGTCGGCGGCATATTGGAACACTTGAGTCCCAGTATGTGTTGCCAGTGACCAAAAACCGCTAACATAAACATAATGCTTGTCAAAGAGTACACTTGGAAGTACAAATTTCCCTAAAGCTAACTTTTGAAGAAACTTATGCAAAACATTACCAACACAATAATGTTTGGCTCTACTGTTGCCATGGTAACAGGACCAGCTTTTGTAAAGTGACTAAAAAAGCGCCTCTACGGAAGCAGTAATTGAGATGTTACATTAAACTTTGCTGACCAGAAAGGCTTTTTGCGGATGTCTATACATTGATCTATGCAACGAACAAGAATCGTGAAATAACTCAACTTACTTGCCGAGCAAAAAATGTTTCAAGTTGAAATTCTGGAAAGAAGCAAGATTTGGCCTCGAGCATCTAAAGAGATTTGCATGCTATATAAAGTCCACACAACATAACCACTTGGTTCTAATTCATTGCAAGGCTGGTTTACCTGCCACAATTTTTAAATCCAGGATAAGTTGTTGTTTCAAAAGCTGAGGGTGATATTTCCCCTGAGACATATGCATAGTTCAAAAAAGTACAAAATTTGAACAGTGTCAATAAAAAAAACCCTATGTTTACTATTTTTCTTTATTCACTCTAAACTATAAGTGACACATAGAAAAAACAGAGAAGAAAACACCAAATGAACCAAACTTTGGTCAAAAGCAACAATAATGGTACTAAAACCTGCATTTTGCTTCTTTAACCTTCCTTCAACAAACAAAGTTTTACAAAGCAACTTTTCATCTTGCAGAGTATATAAATATTTTTGAAACACGCCGTGAATCCAGTGCTTAACAGCTCCACTTCTTCTACCAACTTTGCTTCAGTCGTCGTTCATAACAAATCTGCCGAATTGCATTCTGGGAAATCCACTGACACTTGCACATCGTTTCGCCCCTTTCAAAGTTTTTAAAATTTTTTGTATAAGTCTCGCACCATTCTAACATTCTGCATCAAAAAGCACTTAAATGCTTTTTGCTTTTGGTCAAACTTTTAAAAATGTAGAGTACAGGTGGGGAGACAAGGCACGTACGTTTGCTTAAAAGGCCCCTTGACCATGAACGGCATACTGTCAGCAGATCGAATGGAGCTGCCAAAAAAAAATTGGCCATATTCACAGTGCCAACAATCAATTCTTCGATATTGGCAAGGTTCAAGCCTTCTTTAGCCCTTAATGATGAGCTCAAGCACCTAAGCAAATTGTCAAAAATGCTATAAAAATATACAAGTTTGTACGATTTGCCTGCAAAAGTGCCATTCAGGAGTTAAACTAGATTATGGCAGGCATGGTCACCTAACAGGCTGTACATGTCATCATACTTCCATGCCATACTCAGTCTCCCATCTTTTATTTCTGGAGAGAATAAACTTTTTAAGCGCCCCGTCCGACCACACCCCAACTTCCTGTCTTAAGTCGTTTCTAGGGTCCAGTACCACCTTAATTGATTACAAATATTGTAATACGGTATAAGTTTGGTAGTTAATTGGTGGTGAAAATTCACTCTTAAACTGACTCGGTAGTCCACAAAAGTGTTAATCCTAAAGTAAAACAACCCGCCCTCACTGAATTTTGGGGAAGTTTTGACAGCAAACCGGGACATGTTTTTTTAAATGGCCTAAAGACATGTACTATAACCTCTAAAACAACTAATAAAAAAAACCCAAATTATTAAGGAAGCTGTTAACGTATAACAACACTTCAGTATAATTTGTGTGGATTTCTGAAAAAGGTTATTTGAGATCAACCGGGTTTTGTTACAACTTAATAGAAAAAGAGGCATATAAATGACTTGCGTTACGCGATCTATTTCTCTCATTACTATTTCGTGACTCGCAGATTGGTTTCATTATAAGCATTATAAGTACTGTCTCTTCTAATGATTTCTACCTATAAAACATAAATTTGCTTTCTATAAATTTTCTGCAAGGCAATCAAAGCAGTGTTGGTCCGCAAGGACTGCAGACACTAAATTTGCGCTACTTTCAAAAGCCAGTTGAACAAAAGTGCAGCAGTTTATTCTTTTTCGGAAACTTGGTTTCTGTAGCCCATCACCATGTAAATCAAATTAAAAAATAATTTTATTGGGACAAAAAGCGATTTTAGTTGGAGCGACGATTAAATTTTACCAAATTTCTGTAAAACTGTCTTCTCGCCACATTTTCAGTTCATTCCTTTTTGTTACTGCAGCATTTTCCCGCACAAATACATTTTTAAATCAAGGTTATTTCGGCTCTGAAAGTACTTCTTGAAACTTTTGTCATTTTATTTAGGCATTATGTTCATCAACACAGGGAGTCGAATTAAAGATATAAAAGTTTCGCCTCAATAATTTATACAAGGGTCTTCCCCAGACCCCAAAAACACAATCGCCGAAAGCAATAAATTACTCATTCGCCACAGAAACTTCTGTTTGTGGATCGTTCTGTTTGAATGCCCATATTTTGCCTACCGTAAACATGCAACAATGATTTGATAAAGCACCGAGCTGGTTCGTGATTAAGTGCTAAGCGGGGATGGCACCAGGAAAGTCACCACTAGTGAGAAAGAACTTTTTCTCAACAGGGCCCGTTTCTTCAAAATCAACCACCTGAAAGAATAGTCTCAATGACGGTTTGCCCTTATGCACAGGCACAATTTAACAATAGATCGGGCTGGTCGTTAACGGAAAACATGCGGATTGTCGGTTCACTTGGTGAGCGAAAGCAGTTAGCTGAGAAATCCCCGTCAAATGAGCATGTTTATGAGTAGAAAATGGCGCGGTGGTTCCCGCAGGGACGGGTAAGGTTTATTCCTAATTAGAAAACTTACTGTAAAACTCCGTATTTTGCTTCGTGGTTGTTGAAGATTGCGTAAAATGTGTGCAAAGCTAAAAAGATGCAGCCCCGACTTCCCTAAATGAAAATGTAATAAAATACTGAACGCAACACAGCCAAGCTACATTTTTGTAAGTTTTTCAATAGTTTTATACGGCAGGAACTGACGGCTACTAATTTTGACCCAGATTCATTCAGTACGAAACACGTAACGGGCGAAACAGGCGGTACACCACTAATTTTTTTCTTCATACATTTTTTCAGTAGTTTCGGTATTTCTCACGAAGACAATTATTATAACCAGCACGAAACGTGAAACTTACTTTCTGGATGACAAAAAAAGGGAAAACATGAAAACTATTCAGTACTCTCGATGAGTCTCAGTCCTTGTCAGCAAAAGGGACAAAACACTTGTTTGCCTGTCATCACACGAGGATGGCGGAGTGGCCATGAAGGCATTTTTTTTTTTTTTGGACAGCCATTTTTTATCACAAATGATTTTGTCGTTCCATTGACTTTGTTTCTTATTTATGCTTGCAAATGTTACTTGGAAATTTATAAAATGGGGGTATATTTTATTCATTCATTCGTTCATCCATCCATCCATCCATCCATTAATTAATTAATTCATTCATTCATTCATTATTTGCCATTAGATCTTACTAAGTTTAACAACAGAAATAGTAAACAATACTAAGTAAATAACAGCAAGGAAGCTCAAGGGAAAAAAACAGGAGGCTTAAAGCGAACGAGCTCCCTCATTCCAGCTACTCAAGACGATTTTTTACCGCCGAGTACTTGGCTTTGAATGTGGATCACGCAGATCTCTGTACGTGTGGTTCTTGGCCAGATTCATTTATTACAAGCAACACGGCTCGACTACAACTCCGATTCTTCTCAGCCAACAGCCTTTTATTCTCACTAAAAAATCTGATAACTTTTTAGTTGTGTTATTGTAGCTCATCCTTTCTGTTTGCTGAAAAGCCTCTAATTGGTTGCTCACAAGTCCGACAAAACTGTTGGTCCAAAAAAACGAACTGCCAAACAAACGAGAGCAGTTTTATTACTCAATGGCGTAAATTGACGACTTTTTCAATACCAACATTACATTCTTATAAAGTCACATGCTATTCTCAGCTTAGATTACGGTCATAACTGCTTTACGTAAACTGGCACGATATATTTTCAAAAACCTGGGAGAAACACGGGAGAAACTTCATGATACGACTGATTCCATGTTTTTTGGTTCTTGAGAAATCAGGTAATCAAACATGTTTCAGGTCATGTTTTTGAACCTCCTTCGAAGTGAGCACTGTATACTGACTTGTGTTCGGGCGAAAATCCTTACCTTGAAATCAAAAGCAATTAAATCAAAAAGGTTCACTTTTTCTTTAAGCTTTTATTGTTTACAATCTTTAATCAAACAATCCGGATGCTTGCTGAGAAGATACGAGAGACCTAATTGACCTGAGTTTCGAAACGCCATATGAAGAAGAAACACGGTACAGAAATGTTTATTCCACCAAAACCACGTAACCAGTTGATATAGTATACGTAACGGAGAAAATTCAAAAGTTGGAATTTGGGTTAAAACGTTTCGCAAAATTAAGCAAGGTCCCCGTTACCATAGCAACTTGTTACTTGATTTTTGGTGCATAAACAAACAATGAGGCAGGACACCTGTGTAGCAAGTTTGGTCATCACGCAACCTTCAAAACGAAGTTTATGAAGATAACTAAGGTGTCACTTTGGGCTTTCGTATCATTGAAACCACTCGTATGATGGCAACATAATAATTTTGTAAGAGAACTAGATATCATGAACTTCATTTATATTGCTAAAGGATTTGCTGTAACTCTTTACAGTTTCTTTATCATTTCGTGTTCATAACTCATTTAGAACGGGTTATTTTAAGTTTTGATAACACTGCTCACTTAAAATTAGCGGATTATGAACCAGTCAATTGAAACCACGGCCCCCGACCCCGCGACAGGACGGGGAATTTATTATTGTACAACTGTTAAAAATTGCTTAATTTCCCGTCCCCGGGGCCATATAGCTTGTTAAATAGCCCGGAGTTGGCGGGGCCTACATGCATTTATCGTATGTTCATATGCTTTAAACTTTAAATAAGATAAGCAAACGAACTGAAAACGAGAAAATTTTAGTGATCGTGAAAGTTAAACAGGTTGTTATATTCACCTTTAAAATATCTGATGAACGTAATTGACCAAGTGCAACGTGGATAAAACACGCCCTACTCTCTCTGACTGCATGCACACTACAAATGGTCTGGCCTTCCAGTTGCATTGCATAACATCATGTTTGTTGGAGCAACGTTTAGAGTACCATATTTCCTAATGCTTCTTCAAAGAGCACTCGAGGAGAACGGGAAGGTTGTAGGTTTATTAATCTTTGTACTACCTTTAGGGGCAATGCAGCACCACTCAAGGGCACCGAAAGAAAAAATGACAAAGGATTTGTTATCTGAATTATGATGTTTCTCTGAAAACAAATTAAGTGTTCCAGCTACTGGGAGGCACTCAGTCAGTTCCCTGCGAATCTGACTGACTTTCTTGGAAAGTTACTAACTGTTGTAACTGATTGTACCCAAGCGTAATTCATTAACAACCTCGTAAAGCGCATCTGATCTAAGAAACCGTTGGTTAAAATTATTGTATTGACATTTTCATAGTTCCTCAAATCTCTCATCTATTAAATCCCCACTCATTTCCCGGGTCCGTGACAGTCACATACAGTTAAGTTCCTGCACTTTAGTCCCGGCTCTCAAGTGGCAGTAGTTAAATTCACGGCTCCCCGGGGGAACAACGCTGTTAAATACTAGTTATGGACTGGCTATGGAAGCGCTAAATGTCCGGCATGTTGCGGGGGGTTGGGGGGGCTGTGGTTTCTGAATTGACTGGCGCACATTACTCAGCAACGAAAAATTATTCAGCAACGCAGTTTTTTCTACATCTAAGTTGTTTGTTTCAGCTACCAGAAAAATTATAATGAAAATATACTTATACTCTTATCGTACTTGTCAAAATAGTATTGTTAACGTTTGTGAAAAATACCGAAATTTTCGGTGTTCCGCTTCGCCCGTTCCGCGTTCCGTCTTCCGGGTAAATTTATTGAAAAAGAAAGGGCTATGAAACTTACAACATTTTATGGGATTTTTGTAGCCTGCAAGCCAGCTCTTCTGCTTGGAGCGTTGAGGAGCGACCATTCCCCTCGCGGCTCGACTCGCTCCTCAATGCTGTAAGCAGGAGAGCCGGCCTGCAGGCTAGGATTTTTGCGGTCGTTCCAATTGAATGACTACAGTGCGTCAAAATGAAGCCACTGTTTTCGCCGGCTTTGCCAAACTTTTAACTCTTAGTGTTAAACTTCCAAAGCAATAAATCGGACAGTAAAAAGTTGTGAGTATTATTACAAGTTTCTACAATAATTACGGAGTACGATTCAAAATTCCGCTAAAGAGGCAAGGCCAGAACAAAATAATTATGTTTTTGTATGGCGCCAAAAATGGGAACGACATAAAATTTATTTATTGTTTAGTTGTTTGGATAAAATAGATCAATTATGTAAAAACAGATCAAATCATCCAGCTTTTAGCAGGAATAAATGAGCAAAATGGCCCCAGAACGACCGCCAAAATCCAATAACATATTGGTTAGAGCACGATCTTGCAATATTGTGCAGAGAAAAAGGCCTTCTATAGGTAAATAAAATCAAAAACGCCATTATTGTTCGGTTTTTAATACATAATTCATAGTTTATGTAGTTTTTGCTCATTCAAATCAGACGAGCAAACAAATGATCTACGTCCAAATTATAACCGTCCAGTATAAAAGTTGCGTTCAGTATTTTATTACATTAAGGAAGTTGAGGTAGCATCTTTTAAGTTTTGCACACATTTTATGCAATCTTCAACGTACGGAGTACTATGTCCAGTAAGTCTTGAAATTATCGTTAAACCTTATACCCGTTGCTGCGGAAACCACCACGCCAGGATGTTGGTAAATTTCTATTACATATAAACATGCTCACTGTCGGAGTTTCTTAACTACTTTCGCTCAACAATATGAATCAAGAGGCCCAATGTTTTGCTAGCCCAATCTATTATTAAATTGTCTCTGCGCAAACCGTCATCGGGGCTACAGTATTCTTTCAGGTGACTGATTGAAAAAAGCGAGCCCTGTTGAGAATAAGTTCCTTTTCACTTAGTGGTGATTTTTCCGGTGCCATCACCACTTAGCACTTATTCTCAAACCAGTCTCGATGCTTTATCAAATCACTGTTGCATGCTTACGGTAGGCAAAATATGGGCATTCAAACAGAACGATCCACAAACAGAAATTTCTGTGGCGAATGAGTAATTTATCGATAATTAAGACATAGAACTGAAAATGTGGCGAGAAGCCCAGTTTTAAAATTTAAAATTTTAGTGGAAACCGCTTCTTGTCCCAATCGAAATATTTTTCAATTTGATTTACATGTTGATGGGCTACAGAAACCAAGTTTCCAACAAACAGTAAACTGCCGCACTTTTGTTCCACTGGCTTTTGAAAATAGCGCAAATTTAGATGGTCTGAAGTCCTTGCGGACCTACACTGGTTTGATAACCTTGCAGAAAATTTATAGAAAGCAAATTTATGTTTTATAGGTAGAAATCAACAGAAGAGACAATACTTATAATGCTTGCAAAGTTTCATTTGCCTAACATATTGCGAAGTTTGTGTTTAAGGCACCGCAAAATGACGTTATTTTAGTTGGATCTAAGAGCCCGGAGCCCCAAAAACTAGGAGCGATGGTCACCTCCGATATTAAAACTCCGAAATTTGTTTAAATGCCGTCATTCTTATTTGTTCCCGGTAGGAAACAAATGCTGAAAAAATCAGGGAATACGGCCGAACCCAATTTTTTGACCCGGTTTTCTCAGACAACGGCTTTTAAATGCTCCATTTAAAAACCAATAACATATTCCTGAAAAGTTTTATTTGGGCTATGCATTTTGCTTTTCTTTCTTTGTTATGTACATAATTTACTGCAAATTTTAATTTGTGCCTTTGTAAACTGTACAACGTTTATGCTCCAGTGTTGTATACACGCTTTTTTATAAGAACTACGAGGCTCAGATTGGCAAAAACTTAAGTGAACAATTTAAGAACAAGCTGAGACACGGGCTCGATGGCTAGTTGTTTTTTAAAGTTCGCTGAGCTTCGAAAACGCTTCGAAACGCTTTGCAGTTTATAATGACTAGAAATCGTCTCGGGAAATTTGCTCGGCGAATACATTTTTTAACACATGTATTGCAACACCTGTTTGGCTTAGTTTCTCGTCAATTTAAAAACATATAGAAATAAAAACAATTTAAGAACAATTTGAGGCTCAAATCACCAAAAAATTAAGAACAACGAGCTTCGGCCAAATTTACTGGTTCTTATAAAAACAAACCCGTGTATATGAAGCAAAAACGGGACTAGAAGTCTACAAAGTTGAATGACTAACGATTTTTTTTTCGCTTTAGCTCATCATATAATTCAAGGCTCGTTCGGCAAACACTCGTATTCAGGAACAAAAGCGATTTTTTCGTCTCCTAACTACTCCGAGAGCTAAAACCTCAGCACAGACTGTTACTGGATAATCTAGTCCGTTGACATTGTTAGTTTAACCTTCCTAGACTTTGACGCCGAATTTGGAAATGACCATGTCTACATTTATGAGGGAGGGATCGTTTGTACACTCCAAACTGATTGGTTAATACAATGGACCTACTCTTCCACCTCCGACTATCAGCACCGCTCACCAGTTGTACGTGAGGCTTATTTCAGACGACACAAACAATTTTACAGCCTTGGCTCAAGGTAAGACACTAACTAAACCTTAAGCCAATAAAGAATACTGGGGTATGCCTCGACTACTTGAGAACAATTAACAAATCAAAGGCTCTATGAGCCAAATCATGGATGGATAAAACAATAGAGTTTATGTTAGCCGGTATAAATATGTTTTTGGCCCGACTTCGACTTATTTCAGTCCGAGCCGAAAGTGAGGGTTGAAATGAACTTTGAGAAGGGACCAAACGTGATTACACCCGAGAATATTAATCTAGCGGGCTAACCGCCATTATTCGCAGTCGTGGACTGGATTGCGAAGGACGCAGCTCAACGAGGTCGGACCGAAAGCATGTAGAGACACATACACAATTGTTGCCGCTATACGGAGCACGACAGCTCCTTAGCCAGGTAGAGTTAGCTGGGTGTCGATTTTGTTGAGGGAGGAGAACGAGTAAATACCCGGCGAAAATCCTTGGAGTCAGATTTCGGTCGACAAACTTCAGCCTACTTGCGAACCTAGGATTCAATCCCGGGTCGACAGAGCTGGAAGGCACAAGCGCTAACCACTCGGCCATCCTGACTCCCCTATAGGAATATCTAACAATTAAAATACGAGCTCACAATTCCTATCGGCTGATAGAAAGACGAGGGAGAAGTCCGAGTCGTTCTATCAATAGCCGATAGAAATTAAGAGCGAGTATTCTAATTGGGTTAGAAACATCTCTCGACAAATAAACAACAAAACTATAATAGCGGTGAGCTTATAATAATTTGTAAAAAATAAATTTTAATTTCTTCAACCGTTGACAAGAGTAGTATTTGCTAGTCTACGCATAGCCGCTTAATTTTTATATTAACCGTAACAACCATTAAATTAGCTGAGCGAAGACTGGCGTCTGCACGCAGGCTAAGTATTTGCGTGTGTGCTCGCGCGATCGCGGCAACCTGTCCAGTGAATTGTGTTTATGCGACAGTCAATTGAAACCACGGCCCCCCGACCCCCGCGACATATCCAGTCTTTAACTAGTATTTAACAGCGTTGTTCCCCCGGGGAGCCGTGAATTTAACTATAGCCACTTGAGAGCTGGGATCAAAGTGCAGGGATTTAACTTCATGTGACTGGAATGAGAGGGGATTTAACAATTGAGAGATTTGAGGAACTATGAAAGCGTCAATACGATGTGAATAATTTTAACCAACGGTTTTTCAAATCAGATGCGCTTTACAAGGTTGTTAATGAATTACCCTTGGGTACAATAAGCTCGGAATTGCCAATTAAAGAATGACCACAGACGTTCTCAGGGTAGTTAGTATTTTTCCAAGCAAGTCAGTCAGGTTTGCAGGAACTGACCGAGTGCTTCCCAATAGCTAGAGCACGTAATTTATCTTCAGATAAACATCAAAATTCACTGAGATAACAAACTCTTTGTCGTTTTTTACTTCGGTACCCTTGAATTGTTCTGCAGTGCCCATAAAGATAGTACAAAGATTAATAAACCTACAACCTTCCTGTGCTTTTCCGGTGCTCTTCGAAGAAGTATCAGGAAATATGGTACTCTAAACGTTGCTCCAACAAACATGATGTTATGCAATGCAACTGGAAAGGCCGGACTTTTTGTGGAGTGTAGTCAGAGAGAGTAGGGCATGTTTTATCCGAGCTTAGCTATTTCTACAGTTAGGATTTCAGTTAGGATTGCAGTTAGGACTTAAGTTAGGACTTCAGTCAGGACTTTCAGTTAGGATCGCAGTTAGGACTTCAGTCAGGACTTTCAGTTAGGATCGCAGTTAGGACTTCAGTCAGGACTTTCAGTTAGGATCGCAGT
>JAOBRD020751867.1:0-13766 GCA_027575215.2 Hydrozoanthus sils
AGAAAGAAATTTGGCCTATTTTTGCAAGAAAATGGATTTCAGCTAGGCTCTACCGGTTACCCCTCCTCCCACTACCCTCTTCCATATCTCCCCTCCTCCCACTACCCTCTTCTCTAACCCCCTCCTCCCAACAACATTACCTTCCTCCCTATCTCACGGTGTTCCTCGCTCTTTAAGGGCACGTCTTGCTGCTTTGCGGCCATTAAACGTTTTCATTCAAATTAAAACAAGACACTATTTAGGGTATTTTGGGGATTTGTCCGTCGGTCATCCGGCTACCCTTTTAACCCCGGTGTGTCCCTCCCGGGGGTGGGTAATACAGTCGAAAGGTTGTTTTCGCTCTATGAAATTCCGGCAAGCAATTTAATTTCAGGATATATAGAAAACAACTGAATGACTCAAAACATTCATCATCCTACCTTGCACTTTGGCTCTCTTGTTTTTTCTGCATACATTGTCGTAAGATCTGATAATGGAATCACCACATAATTTATAAACTGTGATAGGCCTGTTGCCAACCTCGTTGGTTTTACACATTTTGCATCTTGTTCTGATTGTGGTGCTTAGCTTTGGTTTCAATGTTGTTGATATGGACGCGGAGACGTTGAGAGTCGTTGTCCAAACCGTTAGAATAAGTACTAGGGCCAAAGTTGTCGCCTGCATCGTTGATCTGCACTCAATAACTCTGTGTTAGTCTTTTCCTTTTCGTATGAAGATTAGTTAACAAAAAAAGAAAAGAAATTGAATATTATGATGACTGAACAAAATATGGGATAAAAATGTGGAGAACGAAGAGATTCACAGACGAGGTTCTTTGCATAAAGACAGCAAACAAAGATACATGATGTTCACAAAGACCGTGAACATTTAGAAACAGATAAGGTATGCACCGTCGCACTGTTATATATATATATATATAGGGCGTTAACAGGAAAAGGGACTACTCTATTGTTAGGAAAACCTAGCCGATCGAGTGTTGTTGCGCGTGCAACGTTTAAAACGCCCATAATACTCAACGCTGTCAAATCTTCAATTCTATTAAATAGACATTGACTCATTGATAAATACTTCCCAATTTTGAACGCACTTGACATACATCAATGCATACAAAGTTTAAACCAACAATCCCCTAAAATCAACCGAGCTCTAGTGTATGGATTGGTTTTACAAAATCGCTAAAAATTACAAAAGGAGACTTTAAAAAAAATGGGTTGCGTTGAATCTTTTTTATAAAAACTCCAAAATCTTTCGAGAAGCTTGCCTTCGCTGCTATCTACCTAGTGGACAAGCTCTTCTCTTCTCGAAATCATAACCTTACATTTTTTATGATGAACTCAATAAAGGGAGAACTTTGGCTCTCGAGTTGATCGATCAAATTTTGAAGGTTAATAGATGATGAGTTTGTGAAAAAAGAAATAAAATAATAGAAAGCGATTAGTTTTATGAACATGACAATGTATTACTGCACTAACAGACCAACTTCACTTAACAGACTGATCTTGAAATAACGTCTTGAGTTAAAATATATGGTTTCCTTTCCTTTCACATAAGACCATTTTCAATATGGATTCAAATCTTGCATGTTCAAAACCAAGCCGTATTTACCTTGTGAAGCTGTATCCGACTAGGTAATAAGTCTCACACGGAAAAATTGTTAAAGCACGTTTTTCTAATTTTGCTGTGAAAATCTTTGTAACGTCGTTTTATAATCGTTATCAAGAAATATTTCATGGTTGCGCCCACAGTGGGAGTATCTATCAGTTTGGAAAAGAATGCAGTGTGTTTTGACCTCAACATCGCAGCTTGACGTATTTCTTTACATGTTGTTGGTTCGCCTGTCTTGTAAATTTGCTTTTATTCTTTTTGCATGAATAAAAATAAATAAGATATCGATGGATGGCGAAACTGCTTGTGAGTCTCCGGAGAGGCTTAGAGGTAGAATTTTATCTTTTCTTGAAACTAATTTTCGTGATACATAAATCAGCGATGCTGATAAAACGAAGATAATAATGATAAATTTAGTATCGTGCTGAGTGAAACTAAAAGAAAAGTTTAAAATAATTACTGACAAGAATGTATTCACACTCATTTTTCGCAACTGTTTAAGTTTTGTGTCCTATCCTATGTGATGTGTTTTTGACGTTAAACGGGCGAGTACGAGTAACTGCAACGCTAAGCCTGTTGACGTCATGGCTTACGTCACATACCCTAAAATGCGTACACTAGATGTCATTGCTTCACATTCACCAATTTTTTTATACAGAACTAATCTTTATTACCCTTGTGACAAATTTTAAATCACTCTTTTTTTTAGTTATCAATAATTAAAATTTATCTGAAATTTAAATCACTGGCAAGTCTGATCATTTTGACAATTTCAAATTTGTGAATTTGTGGTCTTAACTTTTAGCAACATAAAGTTTCGTTTTAGAACCATCTCGTGTGTACTTACCGCTATCTTACGCAAACCAAAGCACAACCACAGGTTATTCACAGAGAGCCTTTAGGGATTAATATTTTTTATAAAAAGATATTGTATATTTGCCGACACTGAAGTAAAATGACTTGGTCAACCAGTAAATAATCGCTGCGCGTTCGAAGTTTGGATAGCCAAAACGAAGATTTTCTTACGACGAAGTTTCGTTATGCAGAACATTGAAAACGAATGTATGTAACTCAACCGAACAGAATGTAACTTTTTTTTCTAATCTACTGAAATACACGCTTTTTTTAAAAAAGAACCAGTACATTTGGCCGAGGCTCATTGTTCTTGATTTTTTGGCGATTTAAGCCTCAAATTGTTTTTAATTTGTTCTTATTTCTATATGTTTTTAAATCGAAGAAAAACTAAGACAAAAAGTTGTTGCAATACACGTGTTAAAAAACGAATTCGCCGAGCCATTTTCCGGAGACGATTTCTAGTCATTATAAACTGCAAAGCCTTTCTTATTCATTCTGTCTTGTTCAGCCCGGCAAACTTTGAAAAACAATTATCCATCGAGCCCGAGCCTCAGCTTGTTCTTAAATTGTTCTTAAATTTTCGCCAATCTGAGCCTCGTTGTTCTTATAAAAAAAAAAGCGTGTAGAGATGAATAGGTTGATACGGAAAACTGAGTGTTTTAACGTAAATTACATCCAAATTAATTAACTTGAACAATGGAAAATGTTTGTTAAGGATGACAGCGAGGCTGGTTATTAAGGCAATCTTTTGAAGTGTTGACTTTTGATGACAGGACTCGTTTGTAAACGCGTTGATGCAAAACACGCTGCATTCTTGCCATCGTGGTTCTGCAGTTGCTACTGGAACTGACAGTAAACCGACATTTTAGTCACCGCTATTCGCATAACTTACTAACTTTCGAAGCAGCTCGATTCGTAATGTGGTCCGGGGCTGGTCTCACAATTCCATTAATCCTAGCAGTAATTCTGAACTGCCAAACGTCGAGTCAAATTCAAGGTACGCATATGTGCTAGTTGCTGCTTACACGACGGGTACAGATTCTCAGTGTTTTGGCAACTAGTAATACATAACGACTGTAAAACTGTGTTTCAAGTTGGACTTTCTTTCATTTATGCTTCTCTATTTCTTAAACCGGTTCAACTCTTTTGTAATCTTTTACTTATCGTCAACATAAGGTCTTAGTTCTTGTTACGTGGCTTGTTGATATAACATGCAATGTGTATACATCGCCACACAGTTCCAGCTAGATAACATTGCTAGAGTCGAATTGCTTGTGTTAAACTTAAGATCGGCCTGTTTGTGCAACAAAAGTCCTTTCAGTGTTCCGAAATCTTGAATATATCGTAAACAACGTATATCGTCTATATCCTGAGTTGTAGTTTTCTAATACAGTTGTCTGTTTTTTGTTTAATTTACAAATTATTAACCAGGTTTGCATCTCTTGTACAGCTCGTTAAGTTGTTTTAATATGTTACAAACGCCAAAATTGTGTGCTATTCATAACAAAAATCCTTTATGTATTCAACTCCTATTACAAGATACGTATGTCGATTGTTAAGTCTTTACTACACTAGCTGAAATGATAAGGTGAAGGCACCCTGTAATTAATCAACTATTTAATACAAGATAAAATATTTTTACAAGATAGAATGTTAGTAGTCAACAGATCTCGTTAGCAGATTCGAAAAGTGTCTATAAGGCTTAAAAAGACTTTTCATAAACGTATACTGACAATAACCTTAGAAAGAAACAACTAAAAATTTGATACTGTAACTAGAATCTATGTCGTTTGAGGTTTTCGGAAGCTGACCACGCGAGTATTCGCGGCATTCGCTTTTCGTCGGAGCAACCCTTTTCTTGTTCCCAGCGCGCGGCCTCCTAGAGCATCGGTTTCAAATTTTTGGTTGGTTTACAAAATCGTTGTACCTACCTACTTTCTACGCGCTGGGCAATTTATCGACATCAGTTCACCAGTTTCATAACGATTTTGAAAAGTCAACACTGTTCGAAGGTAATTTGAGGCCTATTAATAAAAGATCGGCGCGGACCATTTTGTAGATAGAGTGAGCGAATTTAATCTCTCTTTTGAAACAATTTCGTTTGCATCAACTTGGGTGGGCCGTTCGATGTTACCTCTGACTTAAATTAGTTAACCTTTGCCGGTTATTTGTTACTTCAATAATTTTTGCTTCTTTTCCTACGTTAACTTCAAATAAAATAAAAATGCCTCAACTCAGATGGTTTAGAATGCGTATACAGCAGATGCAAAAATCGTTCTGATTGGCTCTGATGATGCACTCTAAACATGAGTAGAATGTATCTGCATACGTCATCAGATTTCTCGGCTGTTTATGTGTTTTATTTTATAAAAGAAAGATAAAACTCGCTTGCTTGTTCTGTTCTTTGATAGAAACACTTGAAATTTTTTTAAACTCAAGAAAGAAATGCTTCGAGAAAACGAGCCGCAGCCGACGCGTTTCATATTTATATACTAGAGGGTTGAAACTGATAAGATGTGATTAAAATGTCTAAAAGTGATAAATCGTATCTAATACATGCTGGTCTTCTGTGGTTGGTCAGTTTGAAGTCTGTGATTGGTCAGAATGAGGTTTGCGGTTGGTCAGATTGAAGTCTGTAATTGGTCAGTTCGAGGTCTGTGGCTGGTCAGATTGAGGTTTGTGATTGGTCAGAATGAGATCTGTGACTGGTCAGATTGAGGTCTGCAACTTACCGCACGAACCGCTTCAGTAAAAAAACATACGCAGTCGATGACAGCAGGTGACTGAGGCGAAACAGATTTAGTTATAACTGTAGCTCAAAAAGCAGAAAATCAATTACAAAGAAGGCCCAAGGAGAAAAAATTTAGAGTTTTGGCTCTCTGGTTAGCACATCTGTCGGATATTGTTCGGATAATCGTGGCAATCGATCAATTTTTTATTGACTGACAGTAATAGATCGCTACTGCTCTGATTGCATACACTGCCGGAAGTCTGAGATAGGTTTTCTTGATTAAATAAAAACAATATTCTTTAAAATTCATGTAAGTTGTCACCGAGTGTCCCTTTTATCTTATACGTCTACTCCGACAAAACCAGCAACTTGTGTAAGTAATAAAAACACAGCCGGGCAAAGGCAACGAATTCCCCAGTTCGTCGCTGCTTGTGTTAGGAACGCCTGCTACAAGTGGATGGTTACTTTGGACACTCAAGGGGCATGACATAGTGACGAAGGCCCAAGAGGAATGCAAGAGAAGGTCCCAACTATTTCAACATACACGTTCACCCGGGAGCGCAGGAAGACAGTAGTTCTTTAATTTGGAAATCGTTTTACTAATTATTTCCCTTTTATTCCATCCTTCTTAGACATCAGTCTTGGCGTCTATTTATATGGGCAACCCGCCGTTATTTTCTCAATAAGTTAGTTCGGAATTTTAGAAATGCATGCGCCCGTCGGGAAAAAATGAAATTTTCATCAAACTTAAGAAAAGAATAATAGTGAATTCCCATCCGCTTCATTGCGTTTCTTTGTTTAAGTTGAAATTCCGAACTGGTTATTGACGTCTTCTTTGAATATGTTAGTTAAAATCCGTTTCGATTTTGCCCAATACAACGAACTGCGGAACAACGTCATTCTTTATTTCCGGTCAACTGCAGAATGCAGGCCCTAGCCAGAAGAAAATACTAACCGAGGCAGTTCGAGTATCAATTTGGCTATGAGAGCGCCGAACAGCCCGTGTAGTAGACGGGAGCGAATCCTAGAAGGTTGCAAGGGCATGCTTTCCCGAAAAACATTGGAATCACTGAAAATGCACCAAATACATAAATTCAGTACACAAGTTGGTAAATTGAGAAATCTATCTGACGAGCGCTTAGGCGCGAAACTCAGAATTGAAGAGAATCGATGCGTCATCTTTGATTTTACCTACTTGTAAACTTTGCTCTGCTGCCTTAGTGTTGAGCGTTTACGACGTGGTAGACTGTACCAACGCATTTATAATCAGTATAAAAAGACAACTTTTTACCCTAGCAACTTGGCTTTAAATGTGGATCAGCAATTCAATACTTCGAACCACGGCTCGACCACAATTTTGGTTCTTCATCAACCAACAAAGTTTCTTTAATTGGCAGTAGAAATCTGAAAGTATTTAGTTATTATTGTTGTAGCTTATCCATTTCGCTGAAAAAGCTTTCTTTTTGCCACCCAAGGAACTTTCACGGCACAAGTTTAACAAAATTGCGGGCAAAAAACCGAATTGCCAAACAAACAACACTTTTTTTTGTCA
The DNA here is from genome assembly GCA_027575215.2 of Hydrozoanthus sils. NCBI lineage: Eukaryota > Metazoa > Cnidaria > Anthozoa > Zoantharia > Hydrozoanthidae > Hydrozoanthus > Hydrozoanthus sils. The sequence continues at coordinate 6,744 of JAOBRD020751867.1, forward strand.
AGGATATGAGCATGAATGGTGTAAAATGACAACTTTTTCAATACTAACATTCATTCTAGTAAAGGCACACTTAACGGTTGCTACTCAAATCTTAGCTAAAATTACGGTTAAAGCTGTTTTAAGTAAGCTGGTACACGATATTTTTTTCTAATTTCTACTGAGGCAAATGCTTCGTTTTGTGTTAAGGTGGTTAAGGGCCTCGAATGGCTTGCATTTTTTTCTTTATTCTCAGCTTCCTGTGGATGGCGTCCTCCATTACCAAAGGTCGTAGGGGGTAAGGACGCCCTACCAAACTCCTGGCCTTGGCAAGCTGAAATTCAGGTGTACGATCGTGGTTCGTTCATTCACAGATGTGGCGCCTCCCTCGTTAACCCCTTGTGGGTAGTAACAGCTGCACACTGCCTGTTCATGAATCCTTACCCACAGGTGTACAAGATTGTGTTAGGTAAGTTTCAACATGCAGGCTCAGAAGATATTCTTCATAACAGTCGGCACATGAAAACCTTTTATGGTTCTCGTGATATTAAAACATTCGTTTTCAACTGAAAATTTGCATCTTTTTGAAATCTGCTGCCAATTCATAACCCTTGGATGAATTTAAGCCAGACTTGGCCTGATAATGTATCTCGAGGTAGATAGATCATCGGTCTAAGTTGACTAAAATTCAACCAAAGGCTACGGATTGGCAGCAGATTTTTAAAAAAAGCAAATTTCTCTGAACTACTATTGACGTTATCAGTCGACTAGTTCATTTTGGTACGGCCTATTCTGTTGAAAGCCTATGACGTAACTGTTCGTGTATGCTATACTCGTTTTAACCGACACAAACCTAACGAGGGCATACGGTGACGTGAAACGGATGCGAAAACTCTATATTCAAAAGAAAGTTTCAAATCTGGATTCTCTTTTGAAAGGAGCGATAGTTCTCAGTTACAAATGTTTCCAGGGGCATAGGACGTAAGGCGTGCGAAGTGTATTGAACAATAGATCACTTTCCAGGTTTGATCAAAGGTGTCCAGATAATGTATCTCCCTTTTCTCACGCCCTACGTAAAAAACAATGTAATGAACGACACGGTCTCGACAACCGTTTGATGTTTTAGCCTAGGTATTAGCGACAAAAACTATTTAAACCACTCAAGATTGATGCAACAATGTCTTTTTTGCTTCTTTTGCAGGGGAGCACGATCGAAGCAAAAAAGAGAAAACAGAGCAAGAGTTTGCCGTTGCGGATCTCATCATTCACCCAAGGTTCGCTTGATATGTAGTCTTCTTCATTCACCACTTGGTTGTTTGATTCAAGGCTGTGAGGTGTTCTGACCTAATCCAGCTGTTGTTATGACAACAAAATAGTTAATACCAAAAAACGAACAGTTTCCAAAATTGTAGAAGAAACGCGAAGTACCTCCAAAGTTCCGCTATCTAAATGCCTGTTTCTGAAGAGGTTATGTGGGGGAAGGGGTAATGCTTTTTTTCTCCTTGGTCCTTTTGTTTTGGAAAGTCTTTTCAACAAGCTATTTTATGCTAGGTTTCTCACGGACAAAGGGTATGGCTACGATATTGCCCTGATGAAGCTGTCGCGGCCGGCTATGCTGACAAAGGAGGTCGGTACAGTATGTCTGCCACAACAAAATCGGAGTGTTGCACCAGGAACGCTATGCTACATCACAGGTGACTTCACCTTGCTAATTGCCTTATATCTTTACCATGTTTGGGAAAACTTGGAGGTTAGCTTCGGGGTTTCTTTAGAAATAGCTACATAAGGGGTTTCCTTTAAAAGGGGTAGCTAGGGTTTCCTCTAATAGGGGTAGCTAGCTACTGGGTTTCCGTAGGGTTAGCCAATGGGTTTCTTTAGGAATAGTTAGGTGTGGGGTTCCTTCGGGGTAACTAACTAAGGGGTTTCCTTAGCGACAGTTAGCTAGGGGGTTTCCTTAGATGCAGCTAGCTAGGGGGTTTCCTTAAGGGTAACTAGCTACAGGTTTCCTTAAGCGTAGCTAGCTAGCTAGGGGGTTTCCTTAAGAGTAACTAGCTAGGGGGTTTCCTTAAGGGTAACTAGCTAGGGGGGTTTCTTAAGGGTAACTAGCTAGGGGGTTTCCTTAGGGGTAACTAGCTAGGGGGTTTCCTTAAGGGTAACTAGCTAGGGGGTTTCCTTAGGGGTAACTAGCTAGGGGGTTTACTTAGGGGTAAGAGCTAGGGGGCTTCCTTGGCGATAGCTAGGTTCCTTGGGGGTCGCTTGCTAGGGGGTTTTCTTAAGGATAGCTAGCTATAGGTTTCCTTAGTGTGTCGTGCTTTAAAACGGCTATGTTTGACTCCAAATGCTCAGGCACACACAAGCCGTTGTCGATGCTGCCATGGCTTTCAGTTATCATAAGTGCAAGTGCAGGACGTATGAGTTTGATCTCCGCCAAGCATGCACATGCGCTATCTTACAAGTGTTACACAGACACGAGACTAATTATCATCTTTCCTTAAGAATCTCAGCCTGTTTGTTAGCTTTGTCGTGCTGATGAAGCCGAAACAGCAATCAATGGCTGCTAACATTTAGACGCACTTAATGCTAAAAGTTGGTTTAAGGGGTAATGCCCGTTACTGATCTTAGTGCTGTTACTATTAAAAGAGCCTGCTAAGTAAGCCGGACTTATTTACGCTTACAGTATTAGAAAAGATGTTTATAAATTTATTTTAATTTTAATTATATTTGAGTCTCCAGGCTGGGGTATGACATCCTACAGTAAACCGAAGTAAGTTTATACTCGTTAGTTTAAACTACGTAACAACCTGCAAACGGAAATAATTGATTTAAACCTTTTGCTGTTCTTTTACGCAAAATCTACTTTAATTCACGTCAATTGTTAAACTGTACGGCAAATATACGTTCATCAGCACTTCCATGAATTTCATTAACGCGAACGAACTTTTAATACCGCTATTTGCTTGTGTGTTAATATTCTAAAGCATTAACGTATGAACAATTGCATCTTTAGGCAAAAGTAACATTCGAGTAATAAGTATTTTATTTATGTACTTCTCAGTAACAATAGCCATGAGTTAACTTTATAACACTGGTGAATTTTCTTGTGGCTTAGAATATACGAGCTGCGCTGAAATCATCATGAAATTAGCCAAATTGGTAAAGCGCCAAACATATTTTCTAAAAACCTTTAAAGTCCAACAAAGGGGTAATCAATATTTAACTTCTCCTTACATCGTTTGAAGGAAGTTTTGTTTTTCGATTACGAGAAAATTTGTCAAACTTGGAGAGCTAAAGAAGGTGAAAGATAAAGAGCACCTAAACTGTTTACTGAACTGTTAGTGTGAAGAAGAACAGATCCGGATAGAGTGACTTTACGAGTAAAATATTTGCTGTCTTTGGGGCTGAAAGATAACAATAGACGTAAAATACGGCATATAGTATGCAACTATGCAATTATTTATAGTAGAGGTCCCCGGTTCGGTGCCCAGCCCGTTCGAAGGTTAAATATTTGGATAAGCTTCTCTCCCGCTAAATTCCACTTAACTTTCCATTCTTTCTGGGTCGGTAAAATTGCTTTGAAATGGCTGCCTATTGCGCCTTTATATGCTTCCAAGCATTCCCATGTGGAGAAGGCGCTATAGAAATACACAATTTTACCTTTTTAGTTTTTACGCGCTTGGAGTTTCTTCTGAAAAGGGGTCCAATACTGATTTTGTTTAATAAAAATGTTATGCAAACCGATACTGAGAATTGTTTTGGCCTGATGTAAAATATAATCTGCCCCCTACCCCCATCCTTCCTCCGTCCACAAACGCAGAGCGTCCCCCCTCCGCCGGCCTTTTCCTTCGCCTTTACATTGACCGTTTCTCAAACTCGTTTCCAGGGCCACTATTCTACAACAAGCACAACTTCCTGTCGTGTCTTATGACACATGCGTGAAAGGTAATTCCCACCTACAGGCAATAGACAACAGTTCCATGGTTTGCGCTGGTTTTGGCGAAGGGAACGAGTCTCCAATAAGCGGGTGTAACGGAGATAGTGGCGGCCCGTTCGTGTGTGAAGATCACCGTGGTAACTGGGTGCTGCAGGGAGCCGTCAGCTGGGGGGACTACAAGTGCCGCGGCAGTCCAACCTACTCGGTGTTTACTAGAATAAGCTCATTCGTGGACTGGATTCATCAACACATGGATTTATCTCGGGGTGAGTGAATGTGGAGGCCTCCTAGGCTCTTTGCAGCTAGGGGTCGAGTGGCCACAGCTACGTTATGACAATTTGGTTCTTTATTTATCGTTACAGAGGTGAATAACGACTCATTTTGATTGTTCCTTGTTACCGAGTGGTTATATAATAAATGTTGGTTTATATTCCTTAATCATTCTGATCGTACTTTTGCATTTGTCAAGAGTTTAGCTAGTGGCAGGCTAGAGATACATTTCTGGAACAGGACTTCTCAAGTTTACGATTCAGTTGAACAGGTCAATCACGTTATATGAATGCTGACTTAATAACTTAACACCTCGATCCGTTCTTATGTAGCACTCTGCGTATTTGTGTAAAGCAACTTTCTGCTTGCACTAACTAAAGACACCAAGAGAGCTGCCGAAACATGTTTCACATAAAAAGAGACGTTGTATTCCTGAAATCTCCATTATTTTACATTTATGACCTTTCCGTGCTAGCTCTGCTAAATGGAGGTGCTTGTGTGGATAATCATATCTGGTGCAGTAAATGGAAGAGAGAAGGCAAATGTACAGAAGAATTTTATAAGAACTCTTTGAGAGAGTACTGTCCCCTCTCCTGTGGGTACTGTAAGAACCCATGAAATGTTCAGGTATGTAATGCCCATTAATCGAGGGAAAATAAAAAAAAACCTTGAATAGCTCAGGTACGCATGTCACACCTGTTAAAAATTGTTATTTCCTCTCCTGTGGGTACTTCACAAACACTGAACATCTCAGATATGTTTGTAGGCCAGCCCTGTTTAAGATTGTGTCCCTCTAGTGTGGGGACTTAACCCCATCAAAGAGTACTGTTCCCTCCCGTCCGGGTTCAGTACAAGCGCCTTAACCCCATCAAAGAGTACTGTTATCTCCCGTCCGGGTTCAGTACAAGCGCCTTAACCCCATCAAAGAGTACTGTTCCCTCCCGTCCAGGTTCAGTACAAGCGCCTTAACCCCATCAAAGAGTACTGTTCCCTCCCGTCCGGGTTCAGTACAAGCGCTTTAACCCCATCAAAGAGTACTGTTCCCTCCCCTCAAGGTTCAGTACAAGCGCCTTAACTCCATCAAAGAGTACTGTTTCCTCGCCTGAGGGTACAATACAAACGCCTTAACCCCATCAAAGAGTACTACTGCCTCTCCTGAAGATACAACATAAACGTGTTAACGTTAAAGACCTATGCGCCTTGCAACCTTGTCAAAGCGTTCTGTCCACTGTTTAATTGTATCAAACTTAAGGTATGTATGCGGGTTCTGCAGAAGAATAACTTCCCCGTCATGGTTCATAGGCAAACTACAAGTACAAACGACCGAAAATTTAAAGTATAAACGTCAATTCTGCGAAACAGTACTTTATGCGTTTCTGATGGTGATTCCGTGATCCAAGAAAGGCTTGTTTATGTAATGGAGATGTTTAGGTATTATCAGAAACCTAAACCATGATGGTATATAAAAAATGTTTTCTGTTTTGAGAAGAAACCAATAAACAACTTCGTCCAATGAAAATGAGACCTATGCTCTTATGGCGAGATGATTTTCTCAATGGTGAAGATATCCTTTTCATGATCTCATGCAATTATTGATAAACTTTATTTATTACAGATTTACGAAGCATTTCCGCTCTTTTTGTTTTCAGCTGTTTCAAACAAAGGATCCAGTGTCATGGAGCGGAGGCAAAAGCGAGGGCATTTCACGACGTTTGAATTGATATTAATAAGCAGGAATAGGTAAATTAGTTACTTCAAACAAAGTAGTCTGGTTCTATTTGGTCATTTTATTTTGTGCCTTTAATGGTTCCTCACCTGAATTTTCGCTGTCGTCCGATCGATCTAAACTGTGAAAGGTTCGTATATTGAAGTTGAACCAACATTAAATGTGTAAGAGTCAAAGTCTTTTGTCGTTGGTTAGCGTATTTTGAAAGTCTTATCTTGCTAGATTTGTTAACTCACAAAAACAGAAGGCTGAAGTTTTGAAAAAAAAGTGAGACTACAGTTCGACATTTTGACATAACGCGATGCACCCCTCAACCTACCACTCTAGGTTAAAAACAGCAACGAGTGTTACTAAGTTTGATTTTATTTTATAATGTAGGCGTTACATCTACGTCGATTTTCTTTCAGCTGAATTCAGTCTTAGATAGTATCCAGAGGTTTAGCCTGAAAGAAAAGGAAAAAAAGAGTTGTCTTAGGTATTACAGAAACTGAGAAGGTAACTATCTCTAAATACTCGCTGCACTAGTCACTAAATTTTTGGCCTTTTACCTGACCCCTTTTACTTGATTTGTCCACTAACAACTTCCTAAATTTTTAATATGCTTTTGTAATGTCGTTTTCGAAGCTATGTTGCAGCGACAATAGTAAGTCACTTCAAGGAATATTTCAGATGACCATGTATATCGGCCTTGCCTCTCACCTTCTCCATCTTCTTTATTTGCACTTTGAAAAGACTTACTTAATACAGTACGAAATAAACGTAATATAAGAAAAGACATAACTATAATCTCTATGAATTTAATATGTAATAGCGGGAAATGCCAGTGATCATTTTCAGAGAGATCAAACTCTGACATGCTGTTATTAACCAAAGGCAAGCGTAACAGATACCGAGAAAGAAAAATTCCAAACTGCCTCGAGCGGGAACGCTTAATTCGAAGATTTAAGTAGTAATATAAGAAAAAGCATTACTGTAACCTCTATCAACTAAATATGTAATAGCGGGAAATGCCAGTGATCATTTTCAGAGAGGTCAAACTTTGGCATGCTGTTATTAACCAAAGGCAAGCGTAACAGATACCGAGAAAGAAAAATTCCAAACTGCCTCGAGCGGGAACGCT
>JAOBRD020751974.1:0-14032 GCA_027575215.2 Hydrozoanthus sils
AGTAGTAGTAGTAGTAGTAGTAGTAATAGTAGTAGTAGTAGTAGTAGTAGTAGTAGTAGTAGTAGTAGTAGTAGTAGCAGTAATAGTAGCAGAAACAATTTTTTCTATGACATGACGTAATTTATTGTACATTTTGTCAAAGCTTATTGCTCTAGTATTAAGCCTAGATACTCACATACAAACGTCACAACAAAATGATTTTCACATTTTTTCTGTATTTAACTTTGGCCACAACTGAACCATAAACGAATCACATTTGATCATTTAAACTAATGCCTTTCTTTTCAAGCATCTGAATTTTCAATAGTACCCAAAACCCACTGTATCATCTCAGGGTGTCCTACCAGACCGAAGACTGCATGCCATTTGGGGAAGGTGCCACATGCACCATAACCCCAACTGTAAAATCCAACCAGGTACCATTGACCTTCTGCTTCACAACTCAGAGGTTCGCCACTATCTATGCTGCATTCAGCCACCCCGCCCTCTCCTTTCCGCGCGCACAACATGACTGGGGTTACTTTTGGATTGTATAAACATTTTTTCGAAGAGATAATCTGTACCTGTTTTGGAAATGAATGAAGGAAAAAGTAAGCTTAGAGCTTGGAATTTCGAGGAGGACTTAATTTATTTTAGATCAAGTAACTAGAAAGTTCATCATTAGAAACATTGGCGTCGTAAGTTTTGTGGCGCTGGTGTTTCAAGTTCTAGTCCTTCGTCATATCACCATGTTGAAAAATTTGTTGTTTTGATAAAGACTTATAAAGAGCATTCAAGAGACCCTATTGAAAAATGGCGCCGAATTTAATATATAGTCAACAAGATCAGGAAAAAGCTAAACTGGAAATATATCTGGACACAAAACGGTATAGTCTACATAAAGAAGTCTGATGACTCGAGATTTTACACTTTTGGTTCGGCGAGAGATCTCGATAACTTCGAGAGGAAGTTTTCTCTTCAGCCCTCTAACCTCATGCGCACAAAGATCAAAAACACGTCCAAGATAAGTAATCGTAACACATAGTTTAACAGTTTCAAAAAGAGCTAGAATCAGGTCTATTGATTATATTTTGTTTCTCGCTTGGAAGATTCACTTTCAAAATGCAAATAAGCAAATCTTATCAAGAAAATTGTCTTGAATATCAATGAAGTGTAAAATGCAATCCATTAACTCTTTTCTTGCGTAAACAATAGAGTCTCTACCTTTCTATAATCTTTCTGAAAATGAATTTCTAAGAGAAAAAGGTTCCTGGTTACTCCGCAATCCGATCTCTTTTGGATCTAAAGACCTCTATGCAGAAGTTATTGTAATTCCAGATAAACATGACTCAGGAAATTTCAACTCAAACATCAAAATCCCCTTACTGTGATGTCAAGCGAACGGCGAGGGAACTAAAAATAGACAAAAAGGGGTTTTCCCTTTTTCACTGCAATACACGCAGTCTTCCAAAAAAACCTTTCCCTTTTGAATGACATCTTACTTATATGCAAGGAAATGCCCAGCTTTATTGCAACTTCAGAAACCAAACTAAAGAGAAACAGCAGAAATATTTCTTTAGATGGATATGTTTTCGAAACCAAACACTCACCAACAATATTTGTAAAAGAAAATATTCAATTTAGCAGACGAAAAGTTCTTGAGTTTGATTTCGAAGGCACAGAAACTTGTTTTCTTGAAATTCAAAAACGCAAAGGAAAGGGTATGATTATTGCATGTATCTACAGGCACCCTTCCAGTAATCTAGAAACTTTTCATCAATACTTAGACAAAACGCTTGAAAATATAAGCCATTTTGATCATGAGGCCTTCTTAACAGGAGATATCAATGTAAACTTCCATACATACAACTCGCACAAACAGATATATGGATATCTTTACATGCTGTTTAGTCATTGCTATATTCCTCTCATTACCAAAGCAACCAGAATCACAGATCAATCGACAACACTTATTGGTTATATCTATACCAACTGTCCAGAGAAAGTCCTTAAATCAGGTATATGTCTGGCTGAAATATCTGATCACCTACCTGACTTCTGCGCATTCTCCTCCAAACTTACATTTAATCCAAAACAAAGATTTTTTAGAGATTTCTCAAAATTTAATAATGAGTTATTCATGAATGAAATAAACCAAATTGATTTCCTGTCCCTAGTTGACTACTGAAGATGTTAATGCAAGCATGGGCAGGATAATATTATGAAAGAGATGACTGATAAACATGCACCAGTTAAAAAGATAGCAAACTTCAAGAAGAAAATGCTTAGTAAACCATGGATAACCAAGGGAATACTGAAATCGATAAAAAAAACACATAAACTCTTAAAACTCACTTCTTGAGTAGCGACCCAGTAAAAATCAGACTATACAAATGTTTTAGCAACAAGATAAACTAGCTTAAATCAATTGCGAAGAAAGATTATCTTAACACTCAATTTGAATTGAACAAAGGAAATATGAAAGCTAGCTGGAAGCTCATTGACAGGCTTACTGGTACAAATAAAAAGAATAGAGTAATCTTATCTAAAATTTTCTAATTTAAACAAGACAAACAGTTGTAAAAAAATAAATGAATATTTTTTAAAAGTGGGCCCAACCCTAGCCTCCAAACTACCCATAACTGATAACAACCCAGACCCTACTAGTTATATTAAGCAAAACTTCCAGCATTGTTGCATGTTTAGGGCAATTGAGATTGAAGAAGTTTCTGATTTGATAAACAGGTTAAAGCCTAAAAAGGCCTCTATAGGCCCCCATCAGATGTATAAAACTGGCAAATAGTCAAATTAGTGCTGCCTTGACCGTAATTTTTAATACTTCACTTGCTCAAGGTATCATTACTATTAGTATTATTAGTACTATTATTACTGATAATTTAAAATGGGCAGTCGATAACAGCATGTACACGTGTGGGGTATTTCTGGATTTTGCGAAAGCTTTTGATAATTTTGACCATTCTATTTTACTAAATAAAAAACTATGGAAATATGGCTTCAGGGGGATCCCACACTTGTGGTTTACAAGCTATCTAGCAAATAGATACCAGTATGCCAAAGTAGGTAGCACTAAATCCTCTAATAAACTGATTACATACGGAATCCCTCAAGGTAGTACCCTTGGACCACTCCTCTTTCTCATTTATATAAATGATTTTACTAGCTCCTCAAATAAGATCAGTTTCAGACTTTTTGCAGACGATACTAACATCTTTTTATCTTCTAGTGACCCAAAAGAGCTTGAAAAAAACATAAATGGTGAACTAACTAACTTGAAAGCTTTGTGTAATATCAATAAACTTTCTATAAACCTCTCAAAAACTCATTTTATGGTAATTAAACCCCCTCGAAAGCGCTTAATGAACTTTTAAAAGAAATGTTGCCTGATAATATGGGCGCAAATTTTCATCTTAAATTCTGTTTATATGGTCATGAGTGAATAGAAAAGTCTGTAAACAAACTTTAAGCAATGCAAAAAGCTGTGCTGTTGATATTAAGGGAAGAAAAATTACCATTAAACACTGAAACACTAAAATTGGTCGCTTTCTTTGTGTTTGTGGGGTTCCTTCTTTGTTTATTTCAAGAATTTTTACTTCTGAAAGTGAAAAAAACGCGAATCCCTTTTTTCACGGATGAGTGACCGAGGAGAATAATGAGTAATTATTCACCGAAGTGGAGGTGAATATACTTGGCTTTCACCGACACTGAGGTGAATAATTATGTTAGCATATATACCCAACTTCAGATGTTCAGAGTTTGAAACTTGCAAAAATATGTTCTGTATGTTCTGAAAAATTGTAAACAAAGAGCCGAAGTCAAGATAGAGCCAGTATCACTCGTGTGGCCAGAATTGAAGTTTAAGGAGAACTGACAGTTTAAAAGATAATTTTAAAACGTGCCCGTGCCGTCATGAATGAGACCACGAGGAAACTCGATTGCCATCATTCACTCCGATAGCAAGGTCTGAAGTGTTACATCCTCGGATAGACTGGCTGCAGGTGGATTGGTCTTTGCATGGTATTAACGTTAGCAACGATTAAATATTTCTCTACAATTTTTAAAGTTCTTTCGGAGAATAAATGTTAACTTTATGATATCTTTATGTAGTCTTTTAGGCTCTATCTACTAAACTAGCGTAAGCGAAATTAACAGTTAAGCAATACTAAACTGGAGAACGACGTCTTTTTAAATTCGGAATGCAAAGCGTGAAGAATATATGGGATGAGACCTTTGCACGTGTTCAGAACGTGCTTGACGTGTGAAAGTAGTTGAACAGTACTCGCCTCGTGCCTCAATGGACTGCGACTGGACTACACCTTTATTGAAGATCCTAAAGTTTCATCTAAACAATGCCCTCGTTTGCTGACATCAAGAATACACATCGACAAGCAAAGTTCCACAATCATGTGTAAGGTTGTTTGGGAAGAGGTGGAATTTCCTTATAACATTTTTTTAAATTAAAGCAGGCTACTTACGACAAGAACTCAAAGACAAATGTCAAAAGTTTGAACTGTCAGCTGAACTCTAACTGTTGTTAATTTTCAGTTGTGTAATTGCTTCGCATATCCTCGATAAAATATTGCCATAGATTATTATTGCAATTAATTGTTGGCAGCTGTTGGTAATTCTAGCTCATTTGCCTACATTTTGGTCAAGTCCATAGTTTGCATTCCAAATTTACCCAACTGCCGAAGGGGTCCTTTTACTTCTATACACAGAGGTGTGTGTTTCTAAAATCAAACTAGTGCAGCAGTAAGCGCAATAGGTGGGTAACAATTTCTGAAACTCGTATCGAAAACGCGTTTGGTTGTAAGCGCTAAAACAAAATCCATTATTTTTTTTGATATTTTGAACCGAGACAGGCGCTGGCGGAGATGTTTTCGGCACTTTTAATTTTCCTAATAGCTAAAGATGCAAAAGACGAAGCGGTCATGTTGGTGAACTACACAATGAAAAAATATCATTTTGTTCAAGGACACAAACATTGCCGGTATGACGTCAGGTGAAAACCAGCAATACCAACCCTTCCCTGATTGTTCTCTACCCCACTCTCCTCCAGCATTTCCATTTCCACCCAACCCTCTTTCTAACGACCCCATCCTCTACTTGTTAAGCTTCCCATTTCGCAGCAAACTGAGTACCCACAAGATTAATCGGGACTTGGACACAGTGTAAATGAAATCAATCTGATTAAAGGTTATAGTTCGAGGTGTGTGGGGGTTTAGTGCCACTGTTATCTACTTTTAAGCATCTAAGAACGGTAGTTGATTTATGATGGCGACGACATCACTGTTTGACTCGTCTCAGGAAGAATAAAGCAAAAAAAAAATTGAGTAAAATTTGAAAGATTGGCAGTAGCGGAGAAAATTCAAATCTAGTTCAGATTTCTTTGATTTCGGAAAATTCTTCTCTATCTTAGGAAGATCGCTACATTTTCTTGTCTGCAATGTCATATGTCAAATTTTTAAAAAAGTGCAGACAAAGAAGATTTGTAACACAGGTTAGCAAGATATTGTTTAATATATTAACCTTCTCTTCCTATTTTGGTAGGGTATTAAATCTTTGGATATCGGAGAATAGTTGTTGATTTCATGATGTCTTCGTGTAGACCTATCGAGGTGCTGTTGATCTTGTAGGCTCTGTCTACTAACATGTTTTGTATCAAAAATGCTACCCTTTCCTCAAAGGTGTTAAAAATCTGCTTCTTCTACGCTCTTTTGGAAATTCTGACTTTTTAAATAATCATTGTAAGACTAATTGTTCTAAAATGCTGTTTTTAAAAATATATATAAATAGGAACGCTGAATAATTTTAATAAACGAATAGCTGGATTATGATTTTCGCCTCTAGAAGGTTTGGAATATTACTTCTGGTAGTCAGGAGGATCTAATCTTTTCTTACCTTTAACTGTCCAGGAAGAAACGGTAGATAAAGGAAACCCTTTCAGATAAATGTGTTGTTCTCGGTCCAGCTCTCGTGGCCATATACTGTACATACACGTCAGATCAGAGCATAAGCTCTCCTACTGGTACCACGGAACCTGCCTCGTGGACAAGCTGTTATCGCACGTATCCATGAAAGAAAACCTTATCTTGGTGCCATTCAAATCAAGCCGCTGCGCTGGCGAAGCTCTGCAACACTTGGCCGACATTGGTATCTTGTTTAAAAAGTTCTTCTTCACTTATTTTTGAGAGACATTTTTTAATTCCTCGCTCTTTCTCCGCTCTTCACATTAAAAGTAGAAAGAAGTCGTATAATATATAACTCAGCAAATTTAAGATTTAGTTTGGAACTAGCGTGATTACATTGTTTTCGAATTTTGCATGCAAAAGTAACTATAGCAATTTTTTTTCTACTTATAATTACTACTCCTAAAACATTCCTTCCTTTTGATTTGTCTAAATGTTTCAACGTTTTAGTTGAGATAGCTTTTGTCACTTTCAACAAAAGAAACAATTCGTCGAGTACTTAATATTTTTTGTGAGCGCTAATATAATAGAATAGTTGTCTCTTACTTGTCGACTGCAGCAAACCGCATCTATTTGGTTACGGTTTCCCAGTTTAATATTTTAATTGGCTTATTTCATTTGTTATAAGAATTGAGTTACAATTTAGTACGTTGTCAATGGCTAACATGTTTTCTACGATAAACTGAAAAATGTTATTTACAAGCAATACATATGGCAGCAGTGTTGTGCGTTACTTTAAAAAGCGTGAAACCTATATTACTCTCTTTAATGAATATGGTTTTTGCGCTCTCGACCAATTAGCGCAAGAGATTTATTAGGGCTATTCTATATATAATTTAACAATTTAACCCTGTTAATACGGCTACCTGGGAGACAAAGACGCCTGTGATATGTCAGTTCCACCGATCTCTGTCATCAAACAGCTGGTTTTCTCAGTTTTCATTCTCATGCAAAAAAATCATGTAGTTCATAGTTGTAGTTCATAAAAAAGATGTTGACAAAAAAGATTACATAAATTTCAAAGCAATTATCGAAGTTGCTGTGCATCATTGAAAAGCAGAACGACGAAATGGTATTGCCCATGCTTAGAGTTGTTAGCTGGAACACAGAACAAACCGGTCGAGGGTCAACGATGTTTTATTCACTCAGTGATGTCTGAATCGTTTGGTTTTGTTTTCGAGCCACTGAATTGAAATGTGTTTTACGGTGTGTTGGCTAATATTTAGAAGTTGTTTTTATCTAAATTTCCGGTGGTCCGTTAGAGAGCACAGTTGTTCAGGAACTGTTACTGCCAAGTACTTTGCTGCTGCTCTTGACCATACAGGCTAATGTTTACTAACTCATCAAATTTGTTCATCCACTCATTTTTTGAGCCACTCCATGCATGAATGAGTATTACTTTAACAACAGACTTCTTGATAACTTGGTGGTGACCCCTACTTGCTTGTTTATATTTTAGATTATTCTATGAAAACAGTTTGATAGTTCGATTCAGAAAAAAATGGCAGGAAGCTAAGGCAGCTAGAATTCTGTCAAATCAACTTGTCTTGCAATTTTTAAATAAAATTCAATTTCCAAACTGGGAACTATTGCCTCCGAGAAAGAAAAAAAAACTAACCTGCGTCGCTAACTATCTTGAAACCTTCCACCATTGATAGAGCTTGGACCGGCTGTATGCAACCCAGGCAACGAGAAAAACATACCCGACAGTATGTCTTGACGGGAAGAGGTGTGAACTGACAAAAAGTTACACCAGAGTTAACATTGGGCTCATGGTTACCCGCGGCCTGATAAAACAACAAGAATACAAACTTCAGTTGAAGTACAATTATAGAGAAAACAATTTCAAAATGATAAAAAAGGGCATACTTTTTGCATTTTGTGGTTGAGCGTTTCAAATCAGTTTTCTCGAAGATCGTTATTTACAGGGCAACCACATATTAGGTGGGGTTCATCTTCATGGTCAGTTCCAGGCCAAACCTGCACTGATGATCTATCTACCTCTTGATTCGTCAGCAGCCCGAGCTTGGCATAATTACATCTAAAGGTTATGGAATATAAATAAAATGCAAACATGTTTCAAGCATACATGACATCATCAATTAAGAACTTTAAATGCTTAAATGAAATATCTGAAGAACCATAAAAGATTTTAGCAGTACTAGTAATACAATTTTTGACTTCATGTGCACTTCATATTTGCTTTGTTGCCCTCAGCACCACCTCGCTGCTTGTTGACCACGTATATCATGGGTTGAGTTTATCGTTCACAGCGGCCACAAAAACAATTCCCGGACAACCTGTAGGTACTGTCGCAATTTCTAATAGCGTCGCAACTTGTAATACCCCTCGCAATTTGTAATAGCACCCATGTTGCAAGTCGTAATAGCTCTTAAGCTTGTAACAATTTTTAATAACTTTTTCAGAGTCTTTATCTATAAGTTAAAGCAAACAAAAAATATATATATTTCATTCAAATGTTAATATATACGCGAGCAGTTTGTGGGTATTTCATGGCGTCAAAACAGACCAAAAGGAAAAAATGGACATGTATATCAATTAAAGCTCCATTCCGTTGCCATTTTGATGTTATTTATTTTGACAAAAACTTTCGAGCATTAGCTGATCTTTTTTAAATTTTGTTTTCAGTTAAGTGTATGGTTCCCTGTCAGTTCAGAAAAAACTGACTCCAACATTTGCAATTTATGGTTGTTTGGTTAAGTCGAAACTTTTCTTGTATATTATATAACCAGAGGAAATTCCAAATTTTATCCTACGATTTATGTGTACATCAAAGAGCCGGTTAAAGTAATTTGTGAATAAAAGTCTTCGAAGAAATAACAAGCAAACTAAAAGTCCTCAGAGAGTTGCGAGTTCACCTGCAATTGTTTTTCTTGTTTTCTTGAGTAATCTTACGAACAAGTTAGCAAAATGACTTCTGCAACTTTCTCGGAAAACGAAATACAAGCAAAATATCGAGAAACTACTTGGTTAATGACCTTGACGTCATCACGCTGCATCAGTATGCATATTTTACATTTGAAAATGGTCGGTCATCTAAAGCTTTTGGAAACTCACATGGAGCTGGATAATCAACTCAAATCAGCAGTATAATCGACTTGTCCTATACAACCAGGGAACGAAGTCCATGGGTTGCATTAAATTTTAAAATTAAAACTAACCTTTCCTAGCACTCTAAACATAATACAGTCTGAAAAGCAAAAATTTATTATTATTTTTTTTTTAAATTTAGAAATCATTATCAATAGCTTGCAAAATAATTTAATGGTATAATCATACACTGACTACACTGCCACTTAAAGGAAATCACTGAACCCACAATTTATTTATTCTTGCTTAGCGTGCGTATATCGAGTTATGGATGCACGCGGGAAGTTTTGGAGAGCACGGAAAACGCGTTGATCCACATTCAAAGCTGAGTGAGCGCAGCGAAGCTACATTGAATTCCTGTAGAAGTTTTAATCCAGAAGAGTAAGTAGGAGAACGCAACGCTTCTACAGTGGAATCCCGGTTGAATGATCTTCGGTTTAACGATATTCCCGGTATAAAGATTTAGTAAATTCGTTTCCCCGGCAAAAGTTATAGTAAAATGTATGGGGCAGAACCCCGGTTTAACGATATTCGGTTTATATGGGGATTTTGTTCTCCGAGAGCGAAATCTTTCCCGGTATAACGACAAAATCAACCTGACAGACCACAGGAAATGCTGGTTTTATAACAAAACAAACTAAATTAATTAATAAATATCAATGCTTCTGTCAACATTCATTGTTCTTGCTTACGCTCCAGTAGCCTTGGATGCTGATTGATGTGTTTTAAACCGCTTTAGATCATTGTTTATCTGCCTTTTCTTCCTTGCCTTTAAACAGTATTAACTACAAATTTTTTCAGTGAACATAGAGTAAAAACGCAAACTTCACCATTTTCCAGGTATAACGATAATTTTAGAAATTTTCCCGCAATATCGTTGTACCGGGAATCTCGGTATAACGATTTCGCGGTTTAACGATATGTTTTGACATCCCCTTGGCATATCGTTAACTTTTATGCAAATATTAACTAAATATGAAAATTTCATTTCGGTATTAATTTCTTAAAAATCCCGAGTTGTTGTAAAACAAAATTTATCTTCCAAAATATTCCCGGGAAACTTGATTTTATAGTGTTTATATATGTCAGCAGAGGTGTTAATCAAATGGACGTTTCCTTTTGATGACCACACCGGCATATGTTAATTAACTACGCTTGAATACTATTTCGCAACTAACTTCAGTTTTGAAAAGTTGGACTTTCTTTGGCTGAGCGCGTTACAAAACTGTTTCTAAAAGACATGAACCTATGAAAAGAAAAACAAAGTTCAAGTCCTTTTAGCTCTTCTGGGAGAAATAAAAAAAAGAAAAATGTGCTCAAACTTCTCAGACAAGAAAAAAAACAAAACTTGCAAACTCTGACCATAAAGAACACTTACAATATAAAAGACTTCCCTCAGTAGTTGAAGTTTAAATATCAGCTCGTTTTCGAACAACGGGATTTTTACTTTTGCCTATTCTGATACAATATTTATACACGCGCCTCGGAAAAAATTATGAACTTACGGTGCTGCGTGCAAAGTATATAGATATACTAGCAGTTTTATCAAAAGGGGAGTGCTGCGAGCAGCTTCAATATTCGTCTCGTAATAATGTCTAGGTTTTATGTAATTTCTTTGCCAGAAGAGTTTCTGAAGGGAAACACTGACTTAGATTTTAATCATAGACATTAGCAAAAAAATAGTTGTCTTTTGGATAATTTCTCTTCTACCGCGTGTGACTCAGAACAACAGTTTTACTACTTCAGATTACCTAATTTGTTAATAAACTGTTACATAAGAACTCTTGTCTATTTGGGTTGGTACAATCGGTGGACCCCATTAATTGCCCCCTAAAAACATCAAAAGAAATAAAAAAAGATAAATAAAAAATTACTGAAACAAAGAGTTATATTTAAAGTTCTTGCTTTTAAATTTATAAAATCGCGGCCTGTTGGAAGGCTCCGCAAAAAATTAGTTTGACTGACAACTTCCGTAGTATTATTTACTTTTAATTAGAAAGATATAAAATGTTTTGGCATTTACTTTTGTTTTATTTGACCAGAAACTACCTGAAGAACTATAGTTAATATGTTCCTTTCATTCATTCTTCCTATACTAGTATATACACTTATTTAGGGGCTAATAACTGCTAAAAGTGATTTTGTCTGTCATGCATTCTTAAAAAGGCGTGGCATTCAATTACGAACTAAATTGTAAGTGGACAATTCTTCAAAAAAAAAGTTCATAATTTCGATAATACTTGACGAAACAAATCGATTCGAACACATTAAAAACTGCAAACAATATATGTTTTAAAGATGTATGGATTTGCTTAGCGTCCTTAAGAAATATTTAGTTTTGAATTTTTTAAGGAACCTTTTTTTTTGTTTTCACATAGATCTGCAAACACAGTCTTGCCACCCGAAGTGTGTGAGTCCGTTCAGTTGACAGTTGCATATTAATTGAGCTCTCTTGCGGTTTGTCAGTAGTATTAACTCGCACTGACTTAGTAGACAGTACATACGCTCTTAAATAAAGGTCAGAATAAACCATTGCTTTGTGGTGTGTTTATATTCAGAGGTAAATCGGGCTGCGGGGGGAAGCGCGGTAATAGAAGAAGGAAAAGATTCTATCAACTGTTTGCGAACGCCTTGCACGACTAGCAGCGACTGGGCACGCAGTAACTATGGAAAACTCATAAAAGAGCATTGCCTGCCCCTTGAAACATCACTGAAACATTTGCTACCTTAATGAATACTTCCAGCAATAAAAAAAAACCCTGAACAGACCTCCAGCTCTATACAAACTCTCCAAAACCTTCGGCGAAAAGCATGTGGTAAACCCCTGTTGTTTAATGGGGCCACCCCACACATTGGAAGCATTACTGCCGCAGGTCATAAACACTTAAGGCTCAAAATCATCTTTACATCGTGACATCTTTACATCATGAGAAACAAATCTCGGCTAAGAACAGAATTAGGATGTGAAATGTGACAGGCTGTAAGTCATGCGGAACATCCAGACCGTCCTTGATTGACTCTGCTTAATTGGCTTCACAACAAGAGACCACAATTCCCGCGAAATCTTAGTTCGTGTTTTTCTCGCATATTGAAAATGGGGTATCTCGTCTACTTTAAAAGGTTATATAAATTTCATCCGGTTCCAATCAAACTTGCCCAAATTTTCACAGCTCATTGACAATATAGCCGGAAGTTCAAAGGGTGTCGGGAATTTTTCTATAATTGTTTAATAATAGAGATACCGTCGAATCTGCACGTGACTAACTCACTTTCTATAACTTTTAAAGAAAAGAGCTGTCAAATTTAAACCACTTAACATTTAAGGTATAGAACAACATTTTTTAGCTTATAAAACATGTTTCGTTCATTCAATGAACACCTTCAGTTGTAACTGCGACTAGATTTACATTTACTGTTTATAAAAACTCAGGCTGCGGTAATTAATTAAGGCAAGTACTATTGTCACAATAGCCTTTGATTTTGAGTTGGAAAAAGGAGGGAGCAAAGTCAAGAATGGTAAAATTGTTCTCAGTGCAGATATTTCTACAGTTGTCTGAACTCTGCAGATGCTTGAAAACATGAGAGACTCTGTCCGTTGGAAATGCTCACGCACATGTGTTGTTAAATGTCGGGAGGTTTCACCGGCGTAACGAACACTACAGCCTGCACAAGAAAATTTGTAAACAACGCGTAAGCGGAGAGAGTGAGAGGAAGAGGGAGTGAGAGGGAGGAGGGAGGAATGAATAAATTAATTAATGAGTGAATGAACTTTATTTTACCACGGTAAATTTACAATCAGTGTGTACTGCTGCTAATTCGGTATTGAATCAGCGGTAGAATTAGCCTGCTTCCTTTCTCTCGCAGTTCATATTTATTGTTGTTTTTGTGAAGAGATCTTGAGATAACTTGGATTTTTTAAAATTTACAACCCTGTACATAAAAAAGGCTGTATGTTTATCCGCTTAGAATTCGAGCGACTTCTCATTATATTGATCATAACCCTTACAGAGTCTCACCGTAAATGTTTTATTCAACTTAACCCATACTACATCGCAGTAATTGAAAAGGGGTTTAATGAGTGCGTAATAGATTGTCATCAAAGGAGACCAATACTACGAATGAGTGTTGTATCGAGCAAAATTATAAGACTTTGTATGGGAATTTCGAATCTCACCATTATCATGCACTGTAAATAATGAAATAAAGGAACTTTTACTTACTATAAGAATTACTTTGTGTCTTTCTTGCCCTTCGGTGGATATTTCAAGCCATTTCGACAATTTTCAGTCCCTCAAGGATGGACACAAATCCACCGCCATCGAGCTGACCCCCACTCGATCGTTGCAAAATGTTTGCTCATAGATCGCGTTCCCTCTCTTTTAAACTCCACACAACCAAAGATAGATAGATTTACAAACGTTTTAAATGCTGAAATTCCACAGAGTTTCTGTTGTCGAGGCTACGGGCCAGCTAGAAAATCGAAGTTGCTGCCAGTAAAAGACGGTTAGAGTACGTGACTGGGAAAAGAAGGACAGCAAAAAAACCGTTACTGCTCGAACGGCCTGGACACCAGTCAAAAATTAAACCACGGGGAGACCCGACCGACAAAATTCCCATCATTTTAGTCAATTTTTGGCAAAAGATAGAGATATTTAAATATGCTCTTGAAAGCAGGTAAGCTAAAGAAAGTCATTTTGTTTTGTCAAAGGCATACTATGGTGGAACCACTTAGTTTTACTATATAACAAACGGGCTGAGTGGTCGGTCGGGTCTCCCCGCGGTTTAATTTTTGACTGGTGTCCAGGCCGTTCATTATTTATCGCCGGGGACAGGGGGTTGAGGGAGGGCTCGGAGGATTTAGGGGGATATAGATTGATTATTAAGCGTACAGAACGGGGGATCAGTCATAACTGAGAGACCTGAAACGGAGGGGGGGGGGGGGGGGGGGGGGGAAA
>JAOBRD020752082.1:0-14028 GCA_027575215.2 Hydrozoanthus sils
TAGCCTTCAAGTTGACAACCTCACTGACATGATGAAAAATAAAGATTCCAAGTCAGTCGCAATTCTCTGCAAACATCTCGAGGTGCAAAGCTCTCTTGATAGAACTCAGCGCGATTTTAATGTGATCATCCCACACTGCAGATCTGATCATTTTCAGTTTTGCTTATTTCCACTCAGACTTTGGAGATGAATACCAGATTTGGCAATATGTCGGAGGCATTCTTTTTGATCTTGTGAGCATTGTTATTAAACTTTACCCCCCTGCAGTAGTTGCTGCGGCAGTACATCGTATCACTATTCAGGCATCAAAGAGGTGTCCTTTACAAGTAACCCCCCTGTCAGAAGATCTTCCAATTAAAGAAATGCAGCTACTTCAATACATAGTGTGCTGTGAACCTGACATTGGACTTAAAGTTTTGGGAGTAAGAATCACGGTTGAACTGGCTGCAAAGATTCTGATGACCATTGGCACTGCTGCTATATCTTTTATAGCATTTGTTGCCCCAAGATTAAATAAGTTATGACTTTGGCAACAACTCTTAATTCCCTTAAATTTGCTTTTTCATTACTCAGAGATTAGTTAGTCAATCAGTTTCCTTTTCCTTAATGCCAAAGTGATATATTGGGGGGGGACTCCCTTAAGAAATAGATAGGTGTGCTTGGCAGACAGTTTTGAAAATGACCCTAAAAGGTATACATAAATTATGTCAGGTACTTGTTGAGCTTTAGAGAAACAATGTTGATGTATTGTTGAGGTTAATATTATTTTTGTATGACACTGTTTTAATTTGTATAATCTTGATTAAAGTTAGAAAACTTATAGAGAGCTACAGTGTCATTCTGAAACCCTAAAAGGTATGCTAGGCCAGGGCCTTAATTTTTACCTTATAAGGTCTACTAAGCACCCCTATCCATTTTTAAGGGAGTCCCCTACATACCAAGTGCATATCATTTCTAAGGTGCTCAGTACAAGATTTTTGACAAAGGTTGCATGGCTTGAAACTTTGGGGGGAGGGGGGGGGAAAACTTCAATAACTAAAGATTTACCTTGGAGAGTGGCTCAGTAACAGTAACAGAGTCTCTTACTATAACCCTATGGTCAAAACACTAACCCATTTATACCTGTGATGATAGTTTGTGCACCAAGTTTTATGGCGAGGAAAACAATATCAACTTTTTTTATTGATAAAAAAATAAGGAAAAGAACAAGGCATAAACTGGCATGGTATAACCACAGATTGAATACTGTTCCCCCTGGGCCCCACTCACATAATTTAATGATGGGGGGAAGGGCTTCCAACAGAGGTTGATGTTTCATACCAAGAAGTATCCCAACATCAGAATTTGTCTACTAAAAAAATCCCTACTTTTTTAGCATTGCTAATAAATGTGCTTATGTTATTTTGTTGATTTGAGATGGAGAAAAGATAATAAAATACCCAAAAAAATCCTGCATTTTTGGCAAACCAAAAAAATGGCATCTTCCACAGACTAAAAGAAAGTTCAAAGTTTCAGACCAAAAAAAATCCTGCGGACCCTCCCCCTATCATCAAATTATGTAGGTTTGGCCCTTGGGAGTGTACCATTATACAAGGTACAAAGTAAGATTTGGAACCCAAAGATGAATGAAAGCCATAAGCTTGAAATATAAATGGTTCAATGAAACACTATTAGGAGGACTTGAAATTGAAGCCTCGAGTTACAAAGGGCAGACATGTTGTTTGCACAAATGAAATAAAATCCATCAGAAACCAATTCCCACAAGCACTGACAAGTAACTCTGGCCTACCTTGGCACAAATGCCAGTTACCAATATCACTCTAATAATCATTCAACCATAAGCGGATTAATCTGCCATAGTCACTTTCACTTGACACCACAACTAGAAAATTTCAAGCAGTCTACTCAAATATTTTCTTTTATCAATATTTATTAATCAATTTAATCATTTACTTCTTCTAACAATTTTTCTTTATTTACTTTTTAGGTTTTTGTTTGTTTATTGCTAATAACCTTATGATGATTGTTTTGTAAAAGAAAATAAACAAGTTTTAAACACGTTCACCCCTAAACATGTCAAATATAGTGTAATACTAAAAACCAATGCTATTCATATAATTTATTGGTTTAGGACAACTTAAATTTTGCTTTTCATCTTCAACAGTTGAGCTGTATTTGATTCACATTTCTTTATTACATCAGCCTAAGTTATTTTATATAAGTTTATAATTATGTTGAAAAGTAGGCCAGCCAGCTGAAAGGATTTATAGTAAGACCTATCTTTTAGGTGCATTTGATCTGCAAGTTCTTCCAAAATGGGTGATTTAAAGGATCATTTAGTTTCTTGCAGGTTACATTAGGTGAACTGTTTTCATCCACTTCAAGATAGAACAACTCTTTGATGCCCATATCAGAGATAAGTTGTGGCAAAGAATTGTAAAAGAACCCAACATCCCCAGGTCCATGACAGTCATCTGACAAGGTCAGCTGTGCTCCTTTGGTGACAAGTTTCTATGACAAAATATTCAATATTCAGGATAACATTGACAGTAAAGAAATGAAACATAAAGTATTAGGTGGACGCATACTCTTAAGTCCTGAATAAACATACATGTACGTTTATTTTTTCAGAGCAAATTTCCACAATATACTGGCCTTAATTGGGTCTGTACGATAATTAGTTTTTGGCTATCTCCATCCTACTTGAACATTATTTGGGTCTGTCTAACTATTAAAAGCAAGCGATTTCGTCACTTTCATCTGTCTGGGCAAATTACTCACTAAAGATATTGATTTAAATATATATTTTTTTCTAAACAAATTTAAAATTTGTGTTTGGAACATTCCATTTTATACAACTTTACTACCCAGCTGTACTAAATTATTGACATTTCGAGTTATTTTTACCCTATATTATTATTCCACCCTATACTACTATTGACTATTCTTGAAAGATATTTCCACCTTATACTATTATTCTGCCCTATACTGCTATTAGGTTTTTCATATATTGCCCGCCCTATACTACTATTTTGCCCTGTATGCTTATTCAGGAGTTAAGAGTAGCTTGCTAAACTCTAAAAACACTGAAAACTGAAAGTTTGTTAGAAGCTAAGGCCCTGTTTATACGTCACACGATTGTTAAATTTAATGTCAACAAATTTGTTTCAAAGTTCTCCATGCAATTAAATTTGACAATTCTGTGACGTATGAAATGAATTAATTTCGTCCAAAGAATGAATTCATCCAAGATGTTTTATCCGTTTTTTAAAGACGGATACAACATCTCGCATTATCTCATCTTGGGTGTCTGGTCAAATCACCAAAGTCTCCACCTGGATTTGTCATCTAAATCGGACATCACTTCATTGACGAATTTGATGTAAATTGAATCCATCTGAATACTTGACATATGAACTAGGCCTAAGTCAGCTAGTATAATTGCTAAACACTATTAGTATAAACTGTAACTAAGGGTTCACTATCTCGGGATAATGACCTCTCTATTGATGCCACTCTGGCTAATGTTTGTGTTGAGCTGGTGGCAGAAAAATCCAAACTTTTTAATATCAACTCACTTGTTTGTACACTGAGCAGCTTTGTTTAGCTTCTTTTTCTTCTACCTCCTAATTGCTTTCCAACATTCTTCTCAGTTCAAACTTACATTCTCATATTTTTTTATTCATATAAGTTTGAAATCTCAAGAACAATTTATTTTCAAGAATTAAAAACAGCACTGTTTGTCATTTGTCAAATATTGTGCACCAACTGTGGGAAGTCATCGTCAACATACAGTAGTAAATTAAGAGAATCCCAAGTAAAAAATATTGGTTCAATACTGAACTGAAAATTGAATTTGATGGGAACTGTGCTATTTGCAGTAAAAGAAATTTTGAATTTTGTGAGACTCTTTTACCAAATTTTTCTTACAGTCCTAAAAAAGATGCCTGAATTGTGTTTGGAAAATTCTAGTTTAAGTCCAAAATAAAATTGAGCTCTAGAAATATGCAGGTAATCTAACAACACATGAATTGTTGTTATTAGGTGAAATTCATTGCAGGTTAGCCCCAAGCAAAAGTTGGTACTCATTGAATGATACCGCTGAATTGACTGGACAAGTCTGATACAGTGTCTCACTCAAGGGCGCAACACTATGACCTGACCAAGAATCAAACTTGTGACTCTACAGCAGACAAGTGGGACCAGTTAAAAAGTACAATATATATGAGTGCAACTCAGTATTCACTAACCTCTAGAATCCATCTCTGTGGATACGGGTGTCCAAGTTTCTTTCTTGGGGATGCACCAGCAGTGTTGATTTCAAATAGTGCTCCATATGAGATGGCAAAATCTATATTTCTTTCGATTTTCTCCACAATTCTTTTTGTAGCCATAAAGTTATGTCTGTATAGCCAGATGACATCAAAGTGGCCAATGACCTCAGGCTTTAACTCGGCCATAAGCTCGTATTGCTGATCAAAGTATTTACAGAATGTTGCTTCAGTGCTACCCAAGGACTCTTCCACTTTTTCATACAGCTCACAAGAAAAGTCTGTTGGAATTCCATCAACATGGTGTACTGACCCAACAATGTAATCAAGTGAATACCGTTTTTTCAGCTTCTGAATTGCATCTAAGTCTGATTTTCTCAAGTACTCAGTTTCTAAACCAACAAGAAGACAGATCTTGTCCTTATATTTCTCTTGAAGTTGTCTTGCTTCTGTGACAAAATTATCAAACATCGTTTGGAGGTCACTTGGACTAAGGTTTTCCTGGAAAACAAATAGTTCATTGTTGTTGCAAATATGTTTGAAGGTAGCGCAGCAGCTTAGCCAGGGTTTTTCAAAAGGGGAGTCACACCCCAAGAGGGGGAGGACTCCCATATGTTGTCGAATGGGGGTGCTCACTGGGAAAATGAAATTCAACCCCTAAAATCAATCTGGGCATGGTCCACCAGAACTTCAGTCTCTAAAAGATACCATTCTAAAACCCAAAAGAAAAAATGCAAAAGAGTTTCTTATTTTTGCAGCAAACACCCCAGGTAAAAGATACCGTTTTCTGGAAAAATAATAATTTTTTGCCTTATACCCTAAAAGATACCTCAAACCTGAACCTTCAACCCCTAAAAGATATGACGAGCACCTCCATCTGATCCGATGACTTATGTGAGTTCTCCCTCAGGAGTGACACTGCATCAAAGTAAGGCTGCTCACCAGGCCTGTTGCGAGCAGGTTGTTTGGTTAAAAAAGGCTTATAAAAGGGGGGAGGTCATGGGCACCCCTCGTATCAAAAAAGAAAAAAAAAAGGAAGAGAAAAATAAAGAGTGCACTAATGCACCTCCAAATGGTATGCTAGAACCACCATGGGTCGATAGAGGCTCTCTTCCTTGGCTCTTCTCCATATACAATGGAACCTCATTATAACAAACCCCACTATAAGGAAGACCCTGTTATAATGAACAAAATCTGAAAGCCCAGTAGAATTACAGTAAATTATGTGGAGATAAACCCTGCTATAAGAACATCGCAATAGCAAAACCCTGGAGGGTACTCCCTATATTGGGATGGTAGGTATAACTCATATTTTTAGGGGTTAAAATTACCAGTCTGGTATTTTTTAGGGGTTGTAAAAAGAAATCCG
This sequence comes from Hydrozoanthus sils, assembly GCA_027575215.2. Taxonomy (NCBI): domain Eukaryota; kingdom Metazoa; phylum Cnidaria; class Anthozoa; order Zoantharia; family Hydrozoanthidae; genus Hydrozoanthus; species Hydrozoanthus sils. The sequence continues at coordinate 5,641 of JAOBRD020752082.1, forward strand.
GTGTCAAACCAAGAGCCTGGTATTTTTTAGGGTTTAAAACACCAAGTTATTGGACTGCTTGCAGTCCCGTGTTTTAGCAAACGTGCATACTGATAAAAAGTTTTAAAAGACTTCTTTTGGCGAACGTTCTATTACCTACATGCCTTTATTCACTACATATCACGTTCAACACAAGGGGACTTATCACCGACCTGCTAGCCACCCAGGGAAAACTTTCAGCTTTCAATTGGTATTTTTTAGGGTATTTTTAAAACCGAGAGGTATTTTTTAGGGTAGAACATTTTTATCCCTTGGTATTTTTTAGGGTATTTGGGGGACTTTTCTGACAGTCATCCCTACCCTTTTGATCCTGTAGTACCTTCCCAGGGAGCTAAACCCCCACTATAACAAATGAATTTTGACGGTACCAACACAGAATTTACCCCATTATAACAAATGTTTCGTCTGACCGCTCGCAGCCATCAGTAAAGATGACAGTTTTGAATAGAAAATGTTCACAGCTATAATGATATAACGATAACAAAGACCCTGCTAAAACGAACATTTTGTTCAGTACCATGGTGCTTTGTTATAGCAGGATTCCACTGTACATTATGCAGCTGATGTTGACCTAGACTAATTAGTAGAGCTACTTGCCTGCAAGCATCAAAGGAGTCTGGGGTTAGACATGCTCTTTAAAGACACTCAACTAATCAAATGACAGCTGGTGATAGCTCAGCTAAAACTTTGTTATTACTTCTACAGGTGCAGATTTAGGGGGCCAGTCGGGGCTGCAACCCATTGGCTGTGTATAGGAAAATGCAGAAATATGTTTTTTTTGCCATCAATTATTAAAAAGGCGGTGATAACTTAGATTTGCTTTTATTGATCTAAGAAGTAAAAACACTGACCATGATGTTTTTTCAATCACAAGTGAGAAACTGGGTCTGCTCATTAAACTGTTCTTAACATTTGGCTTGCTACCATAAAATTTTGAAAATTTCATGTACTCTATGTACCCAATGTACACTTTTTAAAATAATCATGTTGTGAATTCACAAATCAGGATTTGTGAAACGCGAGTAGAGTGTCAGGGACCATGGAGCTATAGAACTGGGTGGTCTTTAGTCCTACCAATAATTTTGCCAAAGAGAACTAACAGAAATTGACGAAAAATGTTGTTTGGACTGATAAATATAAACGCATTACGCGAACTTAGCCCCCCCAAAATGAAAAAGACAAAACCAAGAATTTGACATAAAAGAGAAGAATTTAGCTATTCCAGTACAGATTACTATTAAGGAAATGAATACTACTTGCCTACGAATGTAATCTATAACCATTTTCTCTATGTTCATGAGAACAGTGTACATCAAATGTATTTTTTTAAAACTGCTGACACAAGCTCAAATTTGAGGTGCACCCCCAGCAAAAAATGCAGGCTATGCGCCTAATATCTAAACGAGCTTTAGCATATTAGCAATTGTTAACGTCAATAAAATGGAACTATGAATGAACACGTTTCATTCAGTTTTGCTTCTAACAAAAACTGTGCTCTGGAACTAGGGTCTCGTGACCAGTGTGTCCCCAGATTAATGCGTTTTGAAGAGATGTTCTCGCGGGTCCGTTGGTGACCCACGACTGTGCCGCGTGCAATTTGAAACTACTTCTCCAAGCTAACAAAACATATTTTCTTTCAACATTTATGACTTGTCTCCACAAAACTTTTATAAAAGTCTTGAGAAGTACTTAACACAAATAATGCCTCGTCGACAAGGATGGATGCGGTTTCAATCTAGTTTTGTGAAATGGCTACATGATCGTGTAATGCACTTCACATGTTATTACGTTTTCCTACAATTAAAGCTTCACTTTTCACCATAGATCTGGTGTGTACTATGATATCATATACATTAATCCCAATACTTACCTCGATTTCCTCAGGATACAAGTCTTCTGAGCGGTAACGAGGCATGTGTTCTGATAGTCCATAATGAGTAAAACCCATCTTTATTGCAAGAAGGACAATTTCTTCCAACGATCCATACGCATGTTTACAAAACTGCCCACTATGGCTGTGGAAAGAAAAAGGCATCTTTTTTTCTTTTGCAAAGCTGCTCGCATCAGTTCGCATAAGAAAATCCTTGGGCATGCGCATAAGGCTATCTTTACAATCTTTTAGCACCGGATGTGTCTTGCTTTTATTGCACAATTTCCGTTAACTAAAAACGAGTTGTGAAAAGAAAGAAAGACCAGATCATGACGAAGGCAAATTAAGTAGGGTTTTTCAGTCTGTCGTGACACTGTCAGTGTGCAATACATTTAAGTACGGTAGAGTGTGTCAATATGGCAGAAATCTCTTAAAAACAACAATAAAATTGACTGAATTATTATATATTAAATATATTATAAAAAATCAAAACACCGCAGGTTATTTTAGTCTTAAGGTTTTATGTATTTCAGTCATGCCTTATGGTTCAAATTTATTTGTTTTGACATAATGCACTAACTTCTTATTTTTAATTTTATGTAAAAGTACATCGTGACTGACTCAGTAATTTTTGACTTCGTGCTACTTGTCAACTCGCGTAACCACTCGAATTAGAGACGCCCAAGGTATTAAATTTCAGTTGAAAGTATTAACTTTTTGATAATCACACGAGAAATGTCAGTTAACATTTGGTAAATACACGAATTACTTACTTCGTAATTTGCCACTTTCGACTTGTAGTGAGTTGTACTTTAACAGGTTCACTGGGGTTGAGTCATGCAAGCGCGACGAGCAATTCGTGTAATTTTGTCCTTTTGCAAAATTTTGCCCTGTTTTTTGTGTTAGTTTGAATAGAAATATTTGAATGATGTATAGATATGATATAAGACTTAGCGGGGGTTTTACTAACTTTCGAAAATCCTGCTGAAGCAAAGTGAAATCCCGCATATCGCGCTCGTCGTCTCGGAGGAAACTCCTGACAGAGTAAGAGGACTGGGTCTTGGTTCCAAAAAAAGAATGTTGGCAGCAAACACGGTTGAACAATACCATCCAATTACGACCAACAGTTGGTTTAGCATCTGTCAGTTTTCGACCACGATAGGCCAACAAAAGCTCATTTTCACGCAAGCCCCAGCGCGTATCAGATACGTGTAGCGCTGAAAAATTGATCAGCCAAAACAATGGGGGTTTTGCATAATGCAGTTAGTGCTTGGAATTCCGTGAAAACATGTGCGTTCTTTACGTCCGGGCGGGGCGGATCAACTGGCGGAGCGCTCTAAGGTTCATTTTAACGTCCCTCGCCATTTTGAAAGCAAGAATCACGGAAATATTGAATTTTTGACAACGAGGGGCGACTGAAAATGTGGAAATAAAAAATATAATGGAATAATTTTTCATAATATTTTCAAGATTTGGTGATTTTTAAAGCCCTTCTTAGTGGTTTAACAGTATTTGAAGGCCAGATTCGAAGTTTGTAAGATTGCTCGATTTGTTGTTGGTGCTCAAAATTTCCACAGAAAGCGAACTTTCGAAGGAGCCTTAGAGGCAGATACTGAAGTGCGCATGCCCAGTTGAAAACTGAGCATGCGCAGACAAAAAAAGAGTTGACTTCGCAGCGCGAAGCGGGCAAGTTCAAGATGACTAGGGGAAGCGTGAATGGGATTTAACAAAGGGGGTCGTGTACTACGGTACCATTTTATTCCCCTTTATTTCCCTTTCTTGATGGGAAATGGAAACAGGTAAAAGTTTTCCAGCTAGTGTTGATAAAACATCCCAGAAATCACCAGATAAAAAGCCTACCCTTCGATTTACACTCACTCTAACGGAGAGCACCGATGATAAAAACCCGGAGTTTTCCTTCCCGGAGTTGACAAGGAGCGCTAAGCTCAAGGTACGAAAACCATTTTTCATTATGCCATCTTCTAAGACTTAAAATTGTGCCTCCGATCTCGCTGGTCAGTTTTCCAATCATATTGACAAAAGTTGACGATTTTATCACCTCTAAAGTTGTCGGTTTCTGTTTGTTGATATATCTCTCTATAGGGCCAAGAGATTCCCCTACAGAAAGATCCGTGGGACGATGATCACGAAGATGAGAAATTAAGACAGCTAGCCAAGAAATTTGAGGAGAAATACGTGAGTAGAAAAAGCTTTTCTGTGCAGGGAATTTACTGGTATCCGTGCTTGTTGTGGGTCAAAAGCAGCAAAGCAACGTCACACTTTCCTCGAGAGCGCGTATCGCTACTACTATACTAGTAAGTTTTCCTCTCTGTGTAATTTTGTTTCGTTATTTTTACAGGGTTCGAAGACAAATTCGAAGAAGAAGATCCGTGATCGTATACAGGTATACTTAAACGTAATAACCTGCTAAACAATTTTGAATTTTGCTGGCTCATTGTGCTAAGAGTATATACCGGTGCAACGAAACATTCTTCTATTTAACTCGTGTGACCACCTTTGGATGCACGAAATTGTTGTGCTTAGAGTTTGACTAGAGAGTGCGTTTGCAGTGTTCAGAGCTGACCCTTTTTGGTTTTGTTTAAACTCGATATTGAAAGAATTTATAAAAGAAGATTGGAGTATCAAAGTGTTGAGTTAAATTTCAGAAACTTCAACACACATCTTATTCATTTTGCGATAACCGGCGATCGAGCGTGTTTGCTTTTTATAGAATCGAAAATGATAGTAAATCGAGTGAAAAAGGAGTTATTCTTTCGCCATTCGACTGAATATATGAAAAATTGTCTTTGTATGAAACTGGCCGAACTTGCCAAAATTCCTGTTTATCCTAGCAGAACAGTCGTCACGCTGATTTATCTTCGTCGTGTGCCGTTATATAAAAACAGTAAGTTGTGGTTCAACAACTCTCGTAATTTGAAGTTGTTAGTTAACCAAGACTTTAGAAAGGTTTCATGTAGGTTTCCTCGTTTGATGGCATTTCTACTGACATTTTCGAGGTAACAAGAACCAAAATTATAAGTTTTGCTTGCGTTTCCAATACAACCGAGTAGTCAGCTCTGGTATGTGCGCTCGTAAAAATTACCTCATTCTGGTTTATTTAAATACTTGTGCATCCAAATGATGCGAACTTCTGGGGACAGAAAGGATTTTGATTTTAAATTGTATCGTCAACTTCGTACTTTCAATTTTTGAAAACTTTCTGTCACACTCTGACCGTAACAATATATTAAGTAATTTTGTATCCAAACAATTAAATCTCTTACTTTCGAATACGTGGTTTCTCGGCCTTTTTTAAAGAAAAAAAAAAAGACGTATATCTGCTTTTTATCCTAGTCCGCTGTGAAACTTGTAATTTAACAATATGTGAGGGCAAACTACTTTCTTTTCTTCCAATATAGCAACCGTTATGTACGAGTTTTTTTACCAAATTTTTAGAATGTTTGTATGTCGTGAAACTTGGTTAATCGATTTCCCGTGAATTACTCAGCATTGATGGAAAAAACAGTGCATATAGATTATAGTGTTTGCTTTGCAACAAAGCAACAGATTTCTTCACAATTTTAGCAGATCCGCAGACCCAATGTAAACGGCATTTGGCACAAACTGCTGGTGATGTTCTAACAGAAAGCAGATCTTTCAGTTGCCAAATGGCATGCAGTTGCACTTGCAGACATCGTTTTCCAAAAAATATCAACAGTTAAAGCAATATAACTATGTTTTTACAAAGCTACGTTTTTAATAACATTTTTTGGTTTGAGGTCTTGAAAGTTTAGATTTGACATAATAAGCTAATGAATGAAATTGTGTGGAGCACCATTCCAGTAACACACAGAAACCAACAGTAATACAAATACTTGAATAAATTATTGATTTACAACTTGAAAGATAAGAAAAAAAATCACTGACAAGAAATAAACTCGCAGCCATCTGATTACCAGTCAGATGCTCTACCCGCTGAGTTAGAGACTTGCATGGGGAGCAGAGTTACTGGTTAAGTTATTGTCTATTCCATATGTCTCGCAAACTGCTCACCCAATACGTCCAATAGTACATTGGTAGTTGCTTCTGTTCTCAAATACTTACAATAATATTTATTCTTCATGAATAGTGTGTGGGTGAAGTGCTGGTAGAAATACCTCTAGTTAGACTCTACCTTATTGCATTTATTATGTGATAAATAAAATATTTTCATATAATAAATTGCATTTAGTTGTATTTTGTAATCATCAAAATCATTTTTGATCTAATTAGTACAACTTATAGCATTTTAAAGAAATTATGGGTATATTATATAACTGTTGTTATAATCAAGGTTGGACACTTAATCAAAGTTGTCATGTTGACTTGTCTTCTTCCATATAAAGTTTGAGCTTTAGTTAAGAGAAATTACCAATGTAACTGGAACTGAAAGGGGCAAGATGGGATTGCCTCAAATTTGTGATTACAACAAAGATTATGAACCTTACTTCTGCCTTCATAATAAATAATGACACATATAAATGCTATGATATTAAAGATGATAAATCAATTTTTTTTTCTTTTTTTCCGATGTAAATTAATTAAAACAGTGCAATTTAGAACCTAATGTCAACTAAGGTTTTTTATTATGTTTTATTTTTTAGGATTTGATCGATGTAGGATATGGATATGATGAAACTGATCCATTTGTTGATAATTCAGAAGCGGTAAGTGTATGACTGCTAGTTACAGAGTTTTTTGCTAGTATTTCGAAGTACCAGGTGTAGTCGTTCAGCTGGCAGACAACATGAACTCCTAGGGGAGTCCAGGGGAATGCTCCCTACTCAAGCTCCAAAATAGAAACAAAAAAGAATTGTTTAAATGTTTTGGCAATAAAAAAATTATCAGTTTGCAGTTGTTCATTTTTAGTTGATTCCAAAGCAGGCTCTAAACAGAAAAGGTGTACATCTTCATAAGGCTGAGTCACTATTGCTCCCAAAGTCCCTCTCATCACTGTACAATTGATAATTTCCATACTCAAAAAATAATTACTTTTTAACAGTGTGTACTACTAGATGTTAGGTGTCAAATAACTTAATGTTTTATCTGGCATTCAACCTGAAACACAACCCCTGCAAGCTAAGCCCTGGCCAATTTGTGGACATTTAATTTCTCTTTTTATGAATTACCATATTTTGCTGTGTATAAGTCGACACCATGTATAAGTTGATCCCCCATTTTGCAGCAAAAAAAGTGCAAGTTTTAGAGTTCCTGTGTGTAAGTCAATCTCAATAAGATAGAAATACCAAAAAATCAAAGTTTGTAACAAAAATTTGAGAAAGAAATACAAAAAAAACACATGAATTACACAGTGAGCAAAGTACGTAATTATTAGTCATTTCATTTTTAATGATAATAAATTGTTTGTACACAGTATACTATAAAGATCACACAATTCTTTCCTGCTTCAAGTACTTATCATCTAAATGCTGGTTTTAAACGTTTTTATAGAATTTAAAGGGGTGTTAAAAAATTTCATGTTTTGATCTTTGCTGATTTTTAGACATGTATTTTTGGTGTTAAAAGGTTGACTTATACACAGCAAGTTTAAGTATACAAAATAAGACCTCTGATAATGAGAAAATTGAAGTTGATCTAATATTGCAAATTCCTGATGATAAAAATCTAAATTCTTCTTAGATGATTACTTGAAGAAGTATGGATTCTAGTTGGGAGAATTTAGCAACATGACGTTTGAGGTGTTTGGTACTGAAAGGGTTAGTTCTTAATGTCAAAGAAACAGTTAATCCTCAAGGCCCAACTAATCTTTAAATTATGCAAAAATTGAGTTATTCAACACCATTTTCGACTCATTGGGTCACAGTAACCCCTTTCTGCCAAAGTAACAAGGTCATGAAAAAATTGTCAGATCTTGACACATTTTTACGTCTTTTGACCGACAAATTTTGACATGTTTTTGCTCTCTGGTTTTAGTATGATGAGTTGATTTCTGCTGATTGGTCAACTGAGCATGGTGGCTTTTATATAAATCAAGGGACCCTTCATTTTAAGCGAGTAAAAGAGGATGAAGACAGGTTTGTATCTGCGAACATGTGTTGATGTTTAAAAATTATTTGTATGTATTTTGAGAGGGACTACACCCTCATGTTTCTGTTGTCAGTTCTACTTATTGCATTTGTGTACAATAGCTCATTGATTATTGTACATGTTATGAAAAATAGGAAACTGTATAGCTCACATTTTTTGAAGAACAGAAAAGATTGTCTTGAAATGTTTGTAACTTTAATTAACAAATTAGAACCTAATATTCTGAAGCATTGCACAACCCCTTTAAGCTTTAACCCTTTAAGCCCCGGACAGTTTATCAACATCTCACTTCTCCTTACATAACTCAAACAAAGTAATGGTAATGAGAAGTTGGGAGTTGATCAAGTCAAGTATGCTTTGGTGGATGAAAAGCCAAATTCTCCCAAACTGTT
>JAOBRD020752190.1:0-14027 GCA_027575215.2 Hydrozoanthus sils
ATCCTGTCTCTCCAATGTAGGAGGCTGGGGAGTCGGTGATGTTCAGCAACGTGATTGATAATACCACCATTTCTAGTTGCTCGTTTGTGTTCATTCAGTCTCGTGTTAAGGTTTCATCCTGTCTCTCCAATGTAGGAGGCTGGGGAGTCGGTGATGTTCAGCAACGTGATTGATAATACCACCATTTCTAGTTGCTCGTTTGTGTTCATTCAGTCTCGTGTTAAGGTTTCATCCTGTCTCTCCAATGTAGGAGGCTGGGGAGTCGGTGATGTTCAGCAACGTGATTGATAATACCACCATTTCTAGTAGCTCGTTTGTGTTCATTCAGTCTCGTGTTAAGGTTTCATCCTGTCTCTCCAATGTAGGAGGCTGGGGAGTCGGTGATGTTCAGCAACGTGATTGATAATACCACCATTTCTAGTAGCTCGTTTGTGTTCATTCAGTCTCGTGTTAAGGTTTCATCCTGTCTCTCCAATGTAGGAGGCTGGGGAGTCGGTGATGTTCAGCAACGTGATTGCTAATATCACCATTTCTAGTTGCTCGTTTGTGTTCATTCAGTTTCGTGTTGAGGTTTCGTCCTGTCTCTCCAATGTAGGGGGCTGGGCAGTCGGAGCATTTATTTTAATTTTGTAAATTGTTCCTTGTCTGTTCAGTATTGGGTTCGTCTTTGTCCTTAACGTTAGTCAGTAAATGTCGTAGCGTAGTGATTGGTCGGTGAGCAACGCGAATGTTGTAGGGCTGTAAGATCAGTGCAATAGTACTAGTTCCACAACCAATCACATTACAACTTAACCAACCAATCATAATTTGCGTGCCAGACTATATTAGTATTCAACTGACGCACTATTCCTCGCTTGACTCAGAAGATGAGTTCCGCACAGGTGGTCGAAACGTCAGTCACTTACACCGACAACAGTCCTTCTCAGAACTACACTAACCCGGGCGATCTCACCATATATACGATCTACAAAACTTAAAGTTGATTTAAGTTCATCTTAGGGAAAAGGTCAAATCAATGGTACTTCCTAGGAACCCAATTTAGGGGGTGGGGTATTATGTGCCGCCACCCACCACCTTTTTTCGAAAAGGCTGAATTTCAGGAGCAAATATCATGTTCAATAAAATAGATATTGATAAAGTGCTTGCACCAACGCCTTCCTTGTGGAGAGAGGGGTCCATAATACAATAAAAACCAATACCCCTAAATCAGGTTTCGAGAAATTGAGCTCTGAAAAAGTGGTGGGGGTGGGGTAGGGAGTCTGTGCCGACAAAATTCGGTTTCTTAAAAAAACCATTGTTTTGACTTCTTCCCTTAAGAAGATTACTTTACGAGTCGAAAATATGAAACTGACTTTATGAGTCGAAATGTTTGTTTTTAAATCAATTTTAAGTTTTGTACCATTTTGATATTTTATACCTTATTGGCGTTTTTATTTATCCTTTTGTAAAAGGTTTACCTTTCGAAATTCAGTAATATCAAGTTTATTTCACGAACAAATTGGATCAAGCCAAAACAAATCGAAAGAAAAATAAAACTTCCGACGGACATGTAAAAAGATAAACTAGTTTTTATAAAAGAATTTTCAAAAGTCAAACGTTTGTTTTTTTTCTCTCAAGAAAAGCAACCTGGCACTTGTGCATTGGTAACCTCCCCTGGTTGAAAAACGAGAACCAGATACAAGCTTTGTTGAGCCAAAATTTTACATATTAAATACATAGAATTCCCATACTAAAGAGGACATGTCCATCCACAGAACAAAAAACCTCGTTCTTTATTTCTTTTATGAACTAAAACTGCCGAGAAGACGTTGCAATCACTGGCTAGTTGATAAACTACAAGTATCAACAGGTGCTAGAGTTAAAGAAAAACCAAACATATTCCTTACCTCTTCGTGACTGGGAAACACTCAAAAACAGAAGCCAAGTTAAACAAATTAAAACGCAACGCTTCACGTCCATCTTGCCAGAAACGAAGCACCTTACAACTCTCACAGTCGCAAACTTACAAGAGCTAGCATAAATTCTAAGATCATGAAATCATTGTTGCTTCTCTGATGTATTATTCATTATATTATCACGTTTGCTCGCTGATGCTTGGCGAGACGTATTACAAGACAATGTTTTTATTATCTTTTACACATGGTTACACACAAAATTAGTAAACGGGCTGTTTATGATATCCCGCAAACCTCTGAAGGTAAATACAGAGAAATATACAAATTAGCTTTATCCCAACATTTTTGAAATCAAAGTCAATCTGTGTAATCTACTTGGCTCAGAGTAGTGCGATTAATTCCTGAATCGCACTATTCAGTTGCATCTCTCTTGGGCCATTCAACAGCGAGCGTTAAAATATAACAGTAAATCAGATTTCAGGACTCTTCTGTTTTGACCAATTAGAACATAACCACTCCTGCTACATGATTCGGTCGCTCTAGTCTTAGTTTTAACCAATATTTAATCTGCTGTCTGCTAGCCAGTTCGTTTACGGCTTTTACCAAAACGTTTTCATAGCTTTACGGAAACAACCTCGCTTCGCTGTAACTATTATTTGATAAGTTGCTTAATTTGCAGTTTGAGCCACTCAAGACTAGCCTTCTAGCTCTACTTCTGGTTAGTCAGAAAACCAAACAGGTTTGCAAGGTCTGCCAAGGTGTACAAAATCCGAAGGCAGGCAAGTTGTACGGGAAACAGAAGACAAGGTGTATAATAGAGGGGGAATACAAGAGGCGAAATAGCAAAGTAGAATGAAATTATAACATGACGCATAAGTTACGAGGCGGCGGAGAATGAAATACTTAGATTTAAACAAAGTATGAGGTAAGGTAGATTGAAATTGTTATATTACACAAAAATTAATAGTCGGAGGAGAAATACTTAAATATAAAAAATATAAGAGACGAGGTGAAATTGTTAAATTACACAAAAATTAAGAGGCGGGGGAGAATGAAATACTTAAGTTTAAACAAAATATAAGAGGTAAGGTAGAATGAAATTGTTACATGACACAAAAATTAATAAAGAGTTGGGGGAGAACGAAATTACTCCATTAAACAAGAGGCGAAGCGTTTACAATACACACACCGCTAGTCGTTACCAGCAAACGTTCTTTATTCTCCAGAAATTACAAAAAATGTTTCTTTGTTAATGTTGCTGAGAATCTCCGTTTCAAAACAGTTAAATTTTTAGAAAGTATTTATTAAGTACTTACTTTGTCCGTGTATTTCAAAATTTACAACTTAAGTAACTTCACTTTTTCCTGCAACTAAAATGTCGAAGAAATCTGTTTCCGACTAAATCAGTGATTTCCGCTGTATATTAACTCTATTTTCTTTGTCGCCATTTTTTAACATATTCGAGCAACGATTTGTTAATTCACAAGTTAAACTTAAATGTTGTGGTCACGTGGTCTTTGCGAAGCACCGCTGACAAACTACATATCAACAGACACAAAAATCGAGCGACTAACAAGTCGCAACGTCAAAAAATATACACGTCGTGTACAAACGGAGAAATTTTTGTTTTTTCGACATTTTTGGCAGCCTCTCCATTAAGATTTATCAGCAAATAACTTCTTCTTTACTGTATCAATATGAAATAAACTGATTGGTTATGAGAATCTGAAATTTAATTATTCATCAACACAGTTGAAAAGCGAAAATCTACCAAACTTTTCAACGACAATACACAGAAATAAGTTAGGCGAACTAACAAACTTATCAAAATGAATATTTTAACAACACTCTCAAAAGGCGGAGCTGTTTTCTTAAAACAAACTAGCTACACCGATACCATTTGAAAGACAAAAAAAGGTTACTTTCTTTTTTAAAGTTAAATATTCCAAAAACATTTCTTCTTTTTAAAAGACACGAAACCAATCGACCATCCCGGAAAAAATGTCTGCTGTACATTTTGCCACAATGTACTGCGAATCTTACACTGCTAAAAGAAACTCAGGGAAGGTAACAGTTGGTAAAACTCTTCCTTGTACTAACAACACTGTGTGTGTTAAAATTGAGGTTTCGAGTGCCACGTTTCGCGTTTTTATGGGTTTTAAGACGTTTAATGCGCAAGTTATTATTGGTAAATGTACAGATAGCCATCTCTTGCGTGAACGTGAATTGGGGATGTTAATCCTTTTCCATCGTTAACAACTACCTCACGAGTTTAGACGTTAAGTAGCAAATAACTCCTTTCTGTGTTACTAGATTGTAGGGCAAAAAATAGAACTTATGATAATTTGTATTTCAAATTTCCTCTTAACGTACAAATGAGATGAAATGAGATCAAGCAAAATGGACGCTGTTGTTACTTTCGGATGAGATTATTGTAAAATCAGTGAGCGAGAAGTTGAAATACTAGCTACTATAGAACACGACAATATAAACATCCGGGGAAATGCAATGGACTATTCCAAAAAAGATGGCGGCGGTAAATTCTACCACAATGCATTGCGGACCTGACACAGCTATATCTCTTGCGTGAACGTGAATTGGGGATGTTAATCCTTTTCCATCGTTAACAACTACCTCACGAGTTTAGACGTTAAGTAGCAAATAACTCCTTTCTGTGTTACTAGATTGTAGGGCAAAAAATAGAACTTATGATAATTTGTATTTCAAATTTCCTCTTAACGTACAAATGAGATGAAATGAGATCAAGCAAAATGGACGCTGTTGTTACTTTCGGATGAGATTATTGTAAAATCAGTGAGCGAGAAGTTGAAATACTAGCTACTATAGAACACGACAATATAAACATCCGGGGAAATGCAATGGACTATTCCAAAAAAGATGGCGGCGGTAAATTCTACCACAATGCATTGCGGACCTGACACAGCTAAAAGAAACCCAGGGAAGGTAAAAATTGGTAAAAATCTTCCTTGTACTAACAACATTGTGTCAAATTTGAGGTTTACAGATTCTCACTATGCGTTTTTATGGGAAACTTTAGATTTTTCTGTGCTAGGAAAAGTGGGTAAATGTACCGGTCGCCTTCATTTGCGCAATCGCGGATTCAAAAGGATTTGCATCATAAAACAGTGTACACAAAATCAATAAATAACGAAAGAATAGACACATCACTAAGGAACTCATGTCAAACTCTAAGACTAGTTTACACAGAACTGGTAGCGAAACGATTATTACATATCTTGGTTGTTTTCGTTTGTTATCTGTTCTTCACCTTGCACAAAATACCAGAGGTTTTGAAATAAAAAAGTAGCCAATCAAAACACCTCCACTAAAGCTTGAATTTAAGAATGTGCAGGGTCACAGTTCGTCCAACCTACGACAAAGCACCTTTGTTCACTCTATTGTGTTTTTCCGTCGCGCTTTACTGGCTACCATAACCAGTAACTTAACTATGCTCTAAAAAATGAAACGGACTTCTTTGTTTTAAAAAAGTAAAATCAGTTATTTATGCTGACTGTATTCTTTGTGGAAAAAATTGTCTACTTTCATATAGCAGAAACAAATACACACAGACTCGAAGTCTCCAGGGAATGCTAAATAAAAACATTACATTATTTCGTCGTAACATAAAAATTTATACTAGCTGGAGAATAACAATTTAAAAAAGCAAGCTGGACTCTAATATCTACCAAAATTTGTGCTATCTAACTAAACGGCCGAATAAAAAGCACTAGACTGCCAATAATTCATATTTATACACGACTTTACCAGTCCGTGTGCAAGGCAGAAATGTCAAATTTGCTCTTTCAATAAAAAGAGCATAACGGTTCCACGCTGGTATCGCGAAAATCCCAAAACATTGAGAGTTTTTTTTAATAACTGAAATGTTTCAAGTGATCAGCAAAATCCAAGCCACAATGAAACTTCCATAGAGGTTGATTTCGGTGGAAGCGGTACTGTCTTCACAGAATATTTACGACGTCAATTCAATTCGAGATGTCGCCTCACCGTTTTTACTCAATGAGAATGTCTTGTTTCATTAAAATAACTTCGGGGTCAACAGCCTTGACTTAAGGGATGAGAGAATTGACTTGCCTTTTCTTTTTTCAGCGATATCACGAATTGATTCTACTTCACTGATAAATCCCAGGCTTCATCGAAGTGACTACGAGGGTAACAGAACGGAAAACTTCAGCCTTCCTAGAAACACACCAGACATCAATCGTTAAAATGACTCCTGAGATAGAAATCTGAATTCCACGTCCGAGATAACGCTGATGAATTCCTACAAATAACGTCAGAAAGTAGTTCCTCTCACTGGATCAACTGTTGCACATGTGCTATAATTAAGGCCAACCTCTGTTTATTGTCTTGAATGGTCTTGCTTGGCTATTGTAGATTAACGAACTGCGTCGAGCTTTGTTCATCCACTCATACTTTGAAGCTTTTCAATCCATTCCTGGGCGTATTCTGCACATTCAGCGGCCAAGTTGTAAACTCTCTTGGTAGTCTTAATCTGCAGGGCAGACAAAAATTCAGTTTATCAACATCTAATTTCTCATTAAAAAACTCATACAAAATAGGTCATTTTGTAATGGGAAAATGGAAATTGATCATAGAAAACTTAGAGAATTACCGAAAATGCACAGCAAATTCTCTTAAACTGGCAACAGGAAAGTAATATAGGTCCAATTGGGAGATTTTAGCAATTGCTTAATTGCACCCGACGTTACAGCGGCCATGCTGGTGCCCTTGAATAAAAGAATTTTGACGATTTTTTTTGTTTAGAGAACCAACATGGCCGCTTCGTCTTTTGTCTTTTGTCTTTGGCTTCTCTAGGGAATGATTGCAAATCAAGGGTACGCCATTTGGCGTATTTGGGGCTTAAAGAGCTAAACTAATAACTTCAAGAAAGTAACGAGCCACTAACAAAATGAAAACCTATTAAGAGTAACAGTCAAGATTTTTCTACAAGTGGAAGCTTCCTAAAGTTAAGTTAAGCTAAGCTAAGCTAAGCTAA
Source organism: Hydrozoanthus sils (assembly GCA_027575215.2). Classification (NCBI taxonomy): domain Eukaryota; kingdom Metazoa; phylum Cnidaria; class Anthozoa; order Zoantharia; family Hydrozoanthidae; genus Hydrozoanthus; species Hydrozoanthus sils. The sequence continues at coordinate 6,934 of JAOBRD020752190.1, forward strand.
ATCCTTTCTCAAGCATAGTTGGCTCATAGGATTGGCGCTTATCTCCGGTTTCTGTAGTGTTAAGCAGAGAAGAGTCTTTGACTCTCCCTGGACAGGACACTAATCTATCGCAGGTTAGCTCCCAGCAGAACTGGTACTCATTTATACAGCTGAGTCGACTGGAACAGTCGTAAAGTGTCTTGTTCAAGGTAAAGTGTCTTGTTCAACGACACAACACAGTGGTCTGGCCGAAGCTCGAACTCGCGACCCTAAGATTGCGAGTCCAACACGCTAACCGCTCGGCCACTGCGCCGTCAATTTCTTAAGGTTAACATCTCCTTAAACAATGACTATTTAAAAGCCTCGACTGCCAACAATTTCTGAAATCAAAAGACCCATAATCCGCCATCTTCGACGTGACGCAACATAGCTGTAGTCCAGTCCTTCCCTCTTTCACTACTACTGTGTTCATAACGAGGCTGTAAAGAGATTACTAATTGCTGATGGATTTTTTTCTACTTACGTCAAAGAATGATCCTTTCTCAGAACCCTTGGGTGCACCTACAAAGCGATTAAAATGCATTTAGGAACTGCACAAGGAAGTCTATTTAACTTCATTTTACTTTTTTTAGTAAATATATCTACGCTTACTTGTATTTAATAACTCTTAAAACTCAAACATTTGGACTAAAAAGTTATCATCAGGAGTATATGGAAGTCTTAGCGATCATTTCACCAAGGTGATTAAAACCTTGGGGGATGGGTGTCGTGTTCTTACTTGCTGGGGCATTGCAGGCTACAACAGCGATCATTTAATCAAGGTCAATAAAACCCTGGGGGTGGGTATCGTGTTCTTACCTGGTGGAGCACTGCAGGCTACAACAGCGATCATTTCACCAAGGTCAATAAAACACTGGGGGATGGGTGTCGTGTTCTTACCTGGTGAAGCATTGCGGGCTAAAACAGCGATCATTTCACCAAGGTGATTAAAACCCTGGGGGATGGGTATCGTGTTCTTACCTGGTGGGGCACTGCAGGCTACAACAGCGATCATTTCACTTAGGTGATTAAAACCCCTTGGGGATGGGTATCGTGTTCATACCTGGTGGGGCATTGCAGGCTACAACAGCGATCATTTCACCAAGGTCAATAAAACCCTGGGGGTGGGTGTCGTGTTCCGTGTCGTAATACCGCAACTGTTGATTACAACACATAATAAAATTTATTTGATGCACCTTCATCAAAAACATCAAACACATAAAATGAAATGTCCAACCCTCTTACACGGTTGCCATTTTGGATCACATTTTTTGTTAATACAAGGCTAGCCTCGTCTTGGTGTCGGGTCAGGATAGTCTCGTCACGGTGTCGAGTCAGGCTAGCCTTGTCACAGTGATGTGGCTAGCAGACCATTTCATCCATATGAATGGCCGAAGGAAGTATTACTCTACAGAAGAAATGACCACACCGACGAGGCCAAAAAACTGTCTCTTTTGGCCCGGTTGTCTTGGACAAAGGAGACATATGTTTTTGTTGTCGATCTTATCCTAGAAAACAGTTTTCCTATCTTGAAAGCTTATTTTTTTTCTGCTTGACAATACTTCAATTCTGTAAGTACAATGCCCTTTATCCTACGAAACGGAAACATAAATTAACCTAGTTTTGCGGGTCCAGTACCATCATAAACCAACTCAATTAATCTTAAGGGCACAACAGTGGTCTGACAAAGGCTCAAACTTATGACCCTACAGTTATGAATAGAGTAGGCTAACCGCTAGGTACTGCGCCGCCGACTGAGATGATCAAATAAATATCCTTTGTTATGACAGACCAATTGCTCGAGAGGCCACTGCTGAGTGTCTCACCTGGTTTCTTTGAGTGTCCAGCACAAACCACCGCGTCTTCCACTGCCTCAGATGTCGACCTCTTTTGTGAAGGTGTCCACAATGGGGCTTTTTACTGAGCAGCGCTCCACCTTCGGACTAAACACAACACCAACAGATTACTCACTATTGGAGGCATTCGAAACAAAAGGGTGTTTATAACCTTTCAAAAAAAGCGAACCACGTGGCCAAAGACGGATATCGGGTTATATTGCCCATCTGATTTGATATCTGTAAAAGGATTTTAATAAACAACAAACGTTGCTTCGGTTGTAACCTTTGACTCTTTTTCTTATTAAGAAACCCTCTACCTTCGTACAAAACACGTACGAGCACGTTACTCGTTTGTGAAAATATTTAGACGTACTCTTTTGCTACTTCAAATGGTTATTATCTGGTTTATTGCAAAGGTAAAGAAGTTTACTCATGTTTAAGTTGGCCTCGGGTTTACATGGCTGCAGACAGGCACTTTTAAGTAGCCTGATGGTTTGATTGACTGAGGTCTTTTTCTATAATGTCAAATAATAGGCCTCTAACTTTGATGTTTTAAGAGCTTAAGGTTTATCGTCAACACTAACACAATAACAGGACATCTTCGTGGGAGACGCATTTCCTGTTAACGAGTTGAACAAATTAGCTTCCAGAAATCTTTGTGTAATGTAGCAAGAAAATTAAAAACAAATTTCAACCAATTTGTGTGTTAATGTGCACTTACTCTTTTCCTTCCTTGATAATAACAATTACCATAATACTACGAACAACAATAATATGAGTGCTACTATTGTCACAGTAATAACAATAAATGTATAGCGTAAAAATGCTAACCTCAGGTAAACTTGTTGTACTCTTTCCTAATGACGTCGTCCCTTGTTCTTTAAGATCACGTGGTTTCCTACACTGCCATGGGACCTGGGACTGACATTTCTCGTGGACGTTGTACCCACATTCCATACACTTCAAACCTTTAGCAAAAAAGGTAATGGATTTGAGCGCATTATCTTTAAACCAATGAGCTTTCAAGAGTTTTGACAATTAATCTGCAACTATCACATTCTGTCATGGTCTTTCATACAATTCATCGACTCCCACGCGTTTTGATGAAGTTCAAAATTTAAATTCAATTATTTTGACGCGCAAGTTTAGTGGTATACAGTCACAAGTCTAAAACTGCACGCGGAAAGGGACTAATTGCAAAAAACTCCCCTCAACTCTCATGCTACGGCCAAACAAGCATGAACAATTTTCGTCTCTGAGTTTTCATGTAACTTCCAGTTCTAAAACACTTTGTACAAAAATCATTTATTTCATGTATTATTATGCTACCGTCATTATTCTTGTTTTCATTATCAAAACCATACAACCATCATCACCATTACTAATTTGTTGTTGCTTACACCCCTATCGTAAACAGTATTTCTATCGCTATCATGAGTTGTTTAGTATTAATCATCACCATCATCACCACTTTAATAATAACTACCATAATCTTAGTACCGTCATCACCATTACCATTCCCATCATCACCGACACCCTCACCACAACCATCATCACCATCAATACTACCATTATCACTACCACCACCATTGTCATCAGCATCAACATCGTCACCATCATCATCACCACTACCAATACTATCATCAGTACCACTACCATTACCATCATCATTTATTATCACCATCATCATCGTCACTAATATTTTCATCACCATCATCATAAACACCACTACTATCATCGCTACTGCTACTAACATAACTATTGCCAACACCATCAACATTACCAGTACCATTAACAGAATCACTACTATCATCATCACTGTTATTCCTTACCCTTATCAAGCACTGCGAAAATCGTTCTGCAACAGTAATCACAGTTTGTTGGTTTCAAAAACGTGTAGTTTTGGAAATTGTGCGGCTGAGAAAAACCTTGAGCTCCTTTCTCCTCCACTTGCAGCTTGCCCTAGTTAATACAGGAAAAAATTTAGCTTTAACAACGATATGAAGCAAGCCTACAACACCTTTCAGTCCCAGATCTATAAGTATATTCTCTTAAGCAGAGCCCATAAAATTGTACAACCAGCTTGGGAGAGTTTTGATTTTCATCCTCTAAAGTTTGCTTTGTCTGATTAATGTCTCATTTTGTATGTTTTATGTGAAGAGAGGTTAGATGTAAAATATGTTAGAGTTAAACCTTAATCATTGATAACTTAAATTGACCTGAAGAAGAAAAAAGACAAACTGTAAGTCGATCACAATCCCTAGCATACAAACGTCAAAATGCCATATAACAAATGTAAAGAAAGGATATATACAGGAAATAATTATTTGGCAGACACAGTTTCGTTCATAAGAGTACGAGTTGCGGAAAGCTAGGTCTTCTCTGAAGCTTTAAACTGTAATAGGTCATAGTTATATTTGCGGACTGATTAGGAAAGGCGCAAATCTCAAAAGGGAAATTCAAAGAATGTACACGATGCTTTGTTGTAGGTTGAACGAACTGTGACCGTGTACATTCTTTGTCTCAGGTGTTAATGATGATGTTTTGACTCGAAACGTTTCATTTGCATTTTAAAACCTTTTGTATTATGTGCAAAAGAAAAAAGCGAACGAAAACATACAAAAATGGTTTCCTAAAATGTCCGCAGAATAACTATGGTTTGGCTTGCAAAGTATTGTGGTTAAACACTCGTTCGTCATCTCAAGATAAGGTTGGTTGAAACTAATGTGTCACTCTAGACTTGCATTTAACATCTACAAATTTATTCTTTCTCTCTAATTCTTCCTCTCATTTTCTCAAACCTGTTCTAAGAAAAGAACAATAAATCTGAGCGTTTAACTCACTCTTAAAATAATTTCCATTGTTCCTCTCTTATGAAGCACCAGGCTTTGCATTTTATTCCACTGGGCTGTCGGTGACAACGGCTGAAACGAGTAAACAATTAACTTAAAACTAAAAGGCTAATTTCTCACGCACGGTGACGCTGTATAAGCTAAAGTGAAAATAGAGATCTTAATAATTCTAACTGGCTTCTAACACAGGGCGAAAAACACATCATGTCCAAAAAGTAATGACAGAGAAAACTGTTAGATGAAAAAAAAGTCATCGATTCACGGAGACTAACATTTACAGTCAAAAAACTCCAAGGCCCAGTTGTTCAAAGACCTAATCCAGGGTTAATTACCATGACAACCAATAGGTTTTGTTGGAAGTTAACCCTGGTTTAAAGTTAATTGGCTTTCAAAAACCGGCCCAAGGAGGGCTGCAAGTCCTTAAAAAGGAAAAACGAAGCTTAGAGACAGATACAAACTAATTTCCTAGCTAGCGGTAGGTTATTTCATGACCTGGAACCAAACTAATTGCGATTTCCCATTTCTCCCTTTTTTAGGAAGATCACTAATATAATATCACAGGTAGCCCAGTAAATCAGATACGAACCAGTTTCCTGGTTGTAGGGTAATCAAGCTTGTGCCAGACTTGTTGCCACGAACGTGGGAACTGTATCTCCTCATCCTCCTCCTCTAGGCGACTCAGATCCAATAACAACGCAGAACACTGGTCACGTGCAAATTGTGTGACATTACCATAACAACCGGTCATACACCGTCGGGAGTAGTTGTGTCTGGCGAGTAACATAAAATGTCAAACAAACACAGAACGTCATAACAAAGTTTAACAACTCTCTCGGTAGACTCACCCAGACTCAATGGGCTGTTGGTCTTCATACGCTAGATGTCATGGGAACCACTCGGGTTTCTGTATCTATTCTCACTCTCTCGGTAGACTCACCTCTCAAGAGTCTATAGACTGTTGGTCTTCACACGCTAGGTATCATGGGAACTATTCGTGTTTCTATATCTATTCTCACTCTCTCGGTAGACTCGCCTGTCAGAGTCTATGGACTGTTGGTTTACACGCTAGGTATTCCGGGAATCATTCGGGTTTCTACATCTATTCTCACTCTCTCGGTAGACTCACCTCTCAGACTCCATGGACTGTTGGTCCTCCACCGTTGTTTCCACTTCATTGATGACCTCCACATCATAGGTGGGACCAGTCGACAGATTCTCTGTGACGTACCACTGCCACACCTTTAAGTTTGAAACTTCACAGCGGGGTCGTAGCACCTAGAGTGGCATAGTCAATGTCAAAAATCTGCATTCTTCATTTTTCCACCTTTGCATGGTAATGTTTGCAACGTTTTAACATTAAGGCCCAGTTTATCAACATCTAAATTCTCCTTATATAACAGATACAAAACAAGACATTCGGTAAGGAGAAATTGAGTATTGATCAACTTTTTGCCATTTTAACCCTTCAGTCCCAGTCAGTTATCAACATGTAACTTCTCCTTACATAACACATACAAAACAAGAAATTTGGTAAAGAGAAGTTGAGAATTAATCAAGTGTTTGCCATTTAACCCTTTTAGTCCTAATTAGTTTTCAATATCTAAGTTCTCCTTATATAACAGATACAAAACAGGACGTCAAAGTTCGATACTAAAGATGAAAGTTAATTTCTCCCAAAATTGTTCAAAACTATGGTCTTTAGTTAGGATAATCTTCAATAGTAGATGGGACTGAAAAGGTGTATCAAGAAATTGTTGCCGGCCTCAAATTAAGCGCATCGGTATCAGCAAAAATGCAAAGTTTTGTAAACATTTCCCATAAACTAACGTAGATATAAAGTTTTGAAACTTGGGCTTCTGCCTTTATTTTTTTCAGAGAAATGTTTGGGAAATAACGTGGAAACGAGGTTTGACTAGCATTTTAATTCTAAAATTAACCAGTTTGGAACCTTCATATCTTCGTCAAATTGCGGCAAATCTTTGAGGCTTTGTAGCTTTACTAATATTGACAGGTTGAGAATGGCTCTGGACTTGTTTTCCCGATAAACCGAATATATTTTGTATACCATACCAGCAAGGCAACGGACTCTTTTGAAGAGGAAGCTTCGATTCAGGAGATGGGTAGGGCAATCAAGTTGTTTTCTTGATACCAGTTGTTCTAGCAGTGCTTCAATCTGGCCTTGACCTTTCAACTTAGTTATGATAAATAAATATTGATAAGTTGAAAAAGACCCTGGACTTGTTTTCTCAATAAACTGAAATTGTATGTACGCCATGCTAGCGTGAAAACGGTCTATTACGAAGAACAAGCTTTTATAACATAGAGGGCAAAATTACTTCGAGCTGATTGGATAACAGCGGGGGCATTTTTTCTTAATTCAGGGCAA
>JAOBRD020752295.1:0-14025 GCA_027575215.2 Hydrozoanthus sils
GGGGGGGATGGTGACTCATTGTAACTGGGAATTGCATGGATTGCAGTTGCCTCAGTAATTATAACTAGATTTAATTCAAATGTATTTATATATTTCATCTATTATGCAATACTATTTTACTTCCGATTATCACTCTATTTTATGTAATGTTATATGTATTATTCTTTGAATTACGTTAGTCAGTTTTTAGTTATGGTGTCTCCAATTAGTGGTTTATTGTGAACTGCTTGACATTTTCTTTTTATCTAACAGTCAAATATAGTTCATTCATCCATTCATTCAAGCTTGACAGCTCTAGGGTCTTATTATTATCATACTGCAACTTATAAATTCGAGCGAGGACTCGGGCAGTAATCCAAGTTTCGCCACGACCAAACTCCCAGCTGACCCAGTAGCTCAGTAGGTTAGAGCGATGTAGGTCTGTTTAGTAGGTCTTGGGTTCGAATTTCACCGAGGTCAGAGATTTTTTCTCTTTCCTTTGTGTGGGTTTATGGGATTCTTTATTGATTCTGTAGATCGGCGAAACTTGGCTTATTCCCTGTTTACAGTGGCAAGGCCTCACTCGAATGTATATGTTGTTATTACACGTGTGCCACTCAAGGACAACATTATTTGGTTATTATCGTACTATCTCATTATTATCGTACTATCTTATTGTTATCGTACTATCTCATTATTATCGTACTATCTTATTATTATCGTACTATCTCATTATTATCGTACTATCTCATTATTATCGTACTATCTTATTGTTATCGTACTATCTTATTGATATCGTACTATCTCATTATTATCGTACTATCTTATTATTATCGTACTATCTCATTATTATCGTACTATCTTATTATCGTACTATCTCTTTATTATCGTACTATCTTATTGTTATCGTACTATCTTATTATTATCGTACTATCTCATTATTATCGTACTATCTCATTATTATCGCACTATCTTATTATCGTAATATCTTATTGTTATCGTACTATCTTATTGTTATCGTACTATCTTATTATTATCGTACTATCTCATCATTATCGTACTATCTTATTATTATCGTACTATCTTATTATTATCGTACTATCTTATTGTTATCGTACTATCTTATTATTATCGTACTATCTTATTATTATCGTACTATCTTATTATTATCGTACTATCTTATTATTATCGTACTATCTTGTTATCGTACTATCTTATTATTATCGTACTATCTTATTGTTATCGTACTATCTTATTATTATCGTACTTTCTTATTATTATCGTACTATCTTATTATCGTACTATCTTATTATTATCGTACTATCTTAATATTATCGTACTATCTCATCATTATCGTACTATCTCATTATTATCGTACTTTCTTATTATTATCGTACTATCTTATTATTATCGTACTATCTCATTATTATAGTACTATCTTATTATTATTGTACTATCTCATTATTATTGTACTATCTTCTTATTATCGTACTATCGTATTATTATCGTACTATCTCATTATTATCGTACTATCTCATTATCGTACTATCTCATTGTTATCGTACTATCTTATTATTATCGTACTATCTTATTATTATCGTACTATCTCATTATTATCGTACTATCTTATTGTTATCGTACTATCTTATTATTATCGTACTATCTTTTTGTTATCGTACTATCTTATTGTTATCACACAATCTTTACATTATTGTACTATTACAGTACTTATCCTCGTCATCTCTTTAAGTTTCTTTAACCAAGGGGCCGCAATAGAACATTATGACAAGTCTTATAATAGACTATATTCTTTATTCCGCGCACGCAACTATGACCAACAATTTTAATACCGTAGCTAGACTTTCCTAAAGTTTGGAATAAGTTTCGATTAGTCAGGAATAGGCATTAGGGTTTGTAGTTCAACGAACCTGAATACTGTACAGAAAATCGTGTTTCTTGATTCTGCTTGAGATACCTTGAAATTATGGTTAAGAAGTTCTGGGTTTTCACAGTTTTGTAGAGTGTTTCTTGTTGGCTTTTATTTTGTAGGAAGGGTCGGGTGAGCAGAATGAATTAGAAACAAACAAACGTTGCTCCAGACACTCACTCTAAATTTTGTCAATAGTTAACCTCAAGTAAGCACGAAAACAAAGGCAGCCATTCATGATATAAATTCGCCAATTCTGTTAATTTTGCTTTAATAGTTGTTTGTGCAAAAAGGCAGATAGGATTTGTTGCGTTTTGTACGGGAGAACAGCTTATAAATGTATTCCTTTTTACGTTAACCAGTGGATGGGCTTCTAAATCAGATGGGATGTTTATTTTGTTAACATGGCGATGGACAATATACTGAATAACTGGAAAGATGGCAAGAAACTAACGTCTCGAAAATTCTGCTTACTTTAAAGATGTGAACTTGAAGAGAGCAATAGGACCTTAAAGGAAAAGTACGAAAAAGAAGTGTCAGACATGATGATTCAGATGGAAGATGTCCAACAAAAACAACAAGAAGTCTTGCAACAAGAAAAGAAACAGTTTGTAGAGCACCAGAAACAGATATTCGAGAAACAGCTTTCGGAAGTAAAGGAAGAGCTCGAACCGTATAAGAACAAGTACCTCGCACTGGAGAAAGAAAATAAAGATCTTATGAATAAATATGGGCAAGATCTCTGTGAGTTGAAAACAAAACTAGACGAGGTCGAGGAGCGTTACCATGGCAACGAGCATGAGGAGGAAAGTATGAAAGTTCTTAAACAGGAGCTTGAACTTTATAGAAAGAAAGTGTGTCAGCTTGAGAGTGGCAACAAGTTACTGGTAGAAAATTACGAAGCCCAAATCGCACACATAAAACATAATCTTGAAGAAGTCGAAGAGGGAGACTTAAAAGTTCTGAACGAGGAAGTAAAAATTTACCAAACCAAAATCAGCGAGCTTCAAGAAGAAAAATCGACATTGGAAGAAAACCGTGATAACTTAAAGTTAAAGTTACAAAATATTGAAGAAGAAAACAAGACTAAAAGTGAAGAACACAAACTGGAAAAGAGTAAGGCTGAAATGTTGGTATCAGACTTGCGAAGAGAACTTGTAGAGCGTGATCAGGATCTTCAACAGAATAAGGAAGAAAACACTCGTGTTGTCAAGGAGAACGAAGAAATAAAAATTGCACTTTATGACCTTGAAAAGAAGTTTGTGTGTATCAAAGACAAAGAGGAAGAAGAGAAAAAAAATGTAGCAGATCTTGCACAGAAGTTGGAAGCTGCCCAAAGCAGAAGCAGTCAACTAGAAAGAGAAAACAAGGACTTTGAAAACAGGCTGTTTGGTCTTGAGCAAGAGCTTGATTCACGAATGCAGGAAAAATCAGCTGGGTTAATGAAAAAAGTGGAAACTCTCAAAGATGAAAACAGTCGAGTTCACTTGGCAAAAGTGGAGCTGGAAAGCATTGTGGTAGAATTGAAGGTTCAGTTAGAAGAGGGCAAAAATGATTGTAGTGGACTGAAAAATGAACTACAAGATAGGACAAACGAACTGGAACCTATAAAGGAGCTTAATGCAAGTCTTGAAACTGAAAAAGAAAGGCTTCTGCAAGAAATTGGCGTTTTGGAGGACAAGTTAGAGAATAGTAACGCTGACCATGAGATTTTAATTCGCGAGAAAAGTGACCTCGAAAAGAAGATTGACACCTTGGAAAACGATATGGCACTTTTAAGAGAAGGGAAAGAAAAGCTTATAAATGAGATGAAGATATTTCAAGAAAGATTGAACACTCTGAGTGAAGAGCTTGGAAACAAGAAAGGCGGTAGTAATGACACTATGCGCGAAATTGAAAATTTGAACGCTAGCTTAAACGGCTTAACGAATTCTCTTGAAAACTCAAGAGAAGAGCAGGGATCAGTAAAACGAGGAAAAGAAGATTTGTCTGAAACGTTAACTGCATTAAAGATGGAATTGGAAACGAGTAAAGAAGAAACACAAAATTTAAACTTGAAGAACAAACATCTGGAAAAACAGTTATCAGACGCTGTGAGTGATTTGAAACTAAGCAAGGGAAAATTGGCACAGCTTCAGGAGAAAAAGAAGAAATCTGACAACAAACTAGGAGCACAGATCCAGAGACTGATGATGACCGTCAGGAACTTAGAAAGTGATGTGCGAAATCACGAAAAAAGGTGTCATCAACTTGAGGACGAGAAGAAACGTGTTCTAAACAATCACAAAGCGGAGGTTAGCGAGTTGATGAAGAAGATCGAGAGTTTGAACATTAGTCAAAAGAATTTACAGAAATTACAGAACGAAAAGAAAGAAACAGAGAAAGCAATGATTGAACTGAGAAACGATTTAACTTCGTACAAAAAAAAATTTTCAGACATAGAAGAAGCTTGCAAGGTTGATAGTGACAAGAACGAAGAGGAAAAAGAAAATTTGCATGACAAAATGAAGCAGTTAGAGGAAACCCTTGATCGACGAGAGAAACAATTGAAACTGTCTCAGGACAAACTTAAAGAAGCAAAGATTGAAAAGGAAGCGAACGATCGCGCCCATATCGAAGAGGTCTTTGCGTTGAAGATTGTTCTTAAAGCTTTTGAAGGAAGTGCCGAAGACGAACTTTACAGGGTCTCAAAAGAAAAGTACAACTGCGAGTCACAAAATGCATGTTTGAGGAAAGAGTTGTCAATAACCCAGTACAGTTTAGCCGAGCTTAAGAAGAGAAATGTCGAGTACGAGGAAGAATTTGCCAAATTAGTGCGTGACGTTGAGCGTTTGAAAACCTTGGCAGAAAAGTCGCAATGCGGACTGAACGAATCATTGGCCGAAGAAAAACAAATGTTATGTCAAGAAATTGAGGTTCTTAAAAAGGACCTTGAAGATCACAAAAATCACGTAACTCAACTAGAAGAGGAGGGAAGTGATAATTTTGGAGTGTTGTTGAGCCAGCATGAAAAAGAACTGGAGGCTCTTAAAGAGGAACTTGAGGACCAGATTGCTAAAAAGCGAGAACAACTTGCGAGGGACGCGGCAGCAAAACGTCAAAAACTAAAGGAAGAATACGAAAAAAAAGTTCGGGTTATTTATGACGAGCTCGTTGCTGAAAAGGGTAGAATGAAAGACCTACATCGACTCAATGAGCAGCTTACTGTCGAGATTAACCAATTCGAAAAAGCAAAGACAGCCGACGCTAAGATCAAGGAAGAGCTTAAAGAAAATGTTAGAGCTCTAGAGGAGAAGTTGAAGAAAAGTGAAGTGTTCAAAACAGAAAGCTTGAAAAAAGAGCAAGAGTTTGAGACATGCGTTGCAAAGCTGCAACAGAAAACAAAAGAACTACAAAGTTCTGACAAGAGTTTCTCGGAAGAAACCGATAGAGAGAACAAAAATCATCCGGAAGACTATAAAGACAAAATTAAAACTTTAGAGGCAGACTTAAGACGTGAAAAGGAAGAGAAAGCAAGGTTAATAGAAAAGGTACAAAAGCTTGAAAGGGCGCAAGAAAATGGAGAAAATAATGAAGCGTTTCATAAAGAAATTAAAAGTCTCCAACAGCTATTAGAAGAAACTAAAAACGAGAACGAAAAGTCTGCCAAATTGTTGGAAAGAGAAAAAGATCATGTTGAGAAAGAGTTACAGAAAGAGCTAGACTTGAAGCAAAAACTTCAAAAAGAAGTAAGAGAACGCGATGCAGCGAGACAAGCTGTTGTCCGAGAATACGATGAAAGAATGGAAGAGCTTACGTTAAAACTTGACTCATCTAACGGAAGAACTATTGAAGCTCAGGAGAAACTTAAGGATTTGGAAATGATTTGGGGTTTAAAGCAAAACAAGTGGAAGGCAGAGCTAGATCAATTTGCTGCAGAGAAAGAAAAACTTTCTCATGAACACGAGAGTAAAGTTAGAATAATTGAAGAATCTCTTGCTGCAGAACGCGTCATAGTAAAGAATCTTGAGCAAAAGGCTGCGCAACTCGAGCTGCAACTGTCCGAGAAGCAAGACGAAACTGAATCGCAAGACGAAGATAGCAAGAAAAGAGAATCTTGTCGAGAGCTGGAACAGCGAATAAAACTACTTGAAGAGCAACTCGTTAACGAAGAAAACGACGCCAAAAATTTGCTACTTACAGTTGATAGAAACGAGAAAGAGATGACTGAATATAGAACCAAACTGAGGGAAATGGAGAAACGCTTGGAACAGAAAGATAAAGTTGTGGAGACCTTAGAGCATCAAATGGGAGAAGCGAAAGAAAAACTAGAGGACGAAGAAAAAAAATCAACAAAACTAGGACAGGAGCTTGAGTCACTTTGGAAGACTCAAAGCGCGGATTACGCTTCTAGTTTAGAACGTGTAAAGGGAGATTTGAAGCAAGGGTATGAAGAGAGCAATATGCAATTAAAGAAAAATTACGAAAGTATATGTGCTAGAATGGAAGAAGAACAGAAGGCTAAAAGATTAGAACTGGAAACTGAAATTGAGACTTTGAAAGGTATGGTGGATAACCTCGAGCAGCTTAATCAGCTAAAAGACGAAGAACATGACGTGTTATTGAAAGACCAAGCAGGAAACTTTGAAAGTGAATTCAATCTGTTTCAAAGCAATCTTCAAAACGAAATGGAGAAACTTGAGAGAGATAAGAAGAATCTGTTTTCAAAAATAGAAATGATGGAGCAGCAATTGGAAGGGATGACAAAAGAAAAATATATTCTTGTTTCTGATCATGGAAACAAAATACGGGAAATAAAAAGTGAACTGTCGCACAAATATGAAACACAGATTAAGGAACTAACTTATCAGGTGAAGTCTTTAGAGAAGGAAAGTGAAACTTTAAAAAACGATTACGAACAGAAAATAGAATCTTTGCAGAAACAGATAACGTTTGAAAATTCCTGCCAGCTCAACCTTCAAACAGAACATGACCGAGAGCTCAACGAACAAAAAGAGTTGTTAGAAAAACAGCACAAACGTGAAGTGGAGAGGTATAACAGCGAGCTGCAGGAGAAAACGAGAACACTGGACACGGTTAGAATTGGGTATCAGGAAGAGGTTCGAGTGCTTTCTGTTAAACTAGAAGAACTTAACCATGAATTTGGAGTGCTGAAGGAGGACCTTGCAAGCCAACACAAAACCGAGATAACAAGACTTCAAAAAGAACTTGAAGCAAAATCGCTGGAGTCTGAAAGAAGGGAAGCCGAACATACATTTGAGGTAAAAGTATTATCGCAGAAGATACAAGGAATGTCAAAGGACAACCATCCAACCGAGGAAATTACGGAACTAAAGAAAATGACGAGTGGTTACGACCTACTGGTTTCTTCTCTCAGAGAACAAAATCAAGCACTTGGAGACATGAATGAGGAGTTAAAGAAAGAGTTGGAAGAAACTTTGGTTGCGCAACAAGAAAATGTCGAAGTAGTTAAAGCCGATCTTGAAAGACAGTACAAGTACAATCAAGATATGCTGAATAGGAAACACGCTGTAGAACTTGATAGTTTGTTGAAAAAACTCGAAGCCTTGGTGCAACAGGAGAATGCATCCAAAACCATGACTGAGGAACACATGAAAGGAATCGAACTTCTGAGAGAAGAATTTGAGAGAAAACTAGAACGAGTCACCAGAGAAAAACGGAGGGAACTAGAATCAGCCCAAAGACTTCTTGAACAGCAGTATAAAACGGCAATCACGAGTCTGAACGAACAACTCGTTGCGAAAGAGGCAGAAAAGAATATGTGTCAGGAACAAGTTCAAGATTTGAAGACACAAGTTGCAACATTACAGAAACTTAGCCACGATAATCAACTTATCCGTGAAGATGTACTGCGCCTACGACGGGAAAACACGGAACTGTGCAAAAAGCTCCGAGAGTCGATTTCAGCAAGTTGCGTAAGTTCCGACACGGCCAAGTCAAAACGACAAATCAACCAATTGAAAATAGAAATTGACCGATTAAAGATGGCCAATAAAAAGTTACAAAATACGATTGATCAGAGCACCCTTTTAGGCGAGAATGAAGCGGAGTGTTTAGGTTCAGATCGCAATAAACTGTTGCAACTTATCAAGCTCATGGAACAGCTTATGGTGGAAAAAAATGACCTAGAGTTGAAACTAAGAGAGGAAATTTTAGATTTGAAAACGAGGTTTAGTATGCAGATTGACAGCTACAATGTCTCCTCGTTCTCTTCTCCGGAAAAGCAGCTTACCAGGGATAACTTGGTCGGGTTGTTGCACGAATTTCGCGAAAGTAAGATGAAACAGGAGGAAGATATCAAGAAGCATGTATCAGAGATCGATATAATGATCAAAGATGTGAAGCATAGGTTGGATTCAACAGCTTTTACCGACAGAACAATCCAGGAAATTCTGAAAAGTCAAATAAAGCATCTTGAGGAGCAGCGCAGACTAATGGTCCATCGACTGTGGCAGCTAGGCGAGAAACACAGATCATTGGAGGAGAAGATAACTCAACAAATGGAAGAAAGGAGCAATAAAAGTAGCCCGGGAAGTTTTACTAGACCCAAATACTATGAGAACTTGTTTGAAGAGAGTCTTCGAAGAGAAAAAGAGTTGCTGAGTCTTAAGCGCAAACAAGTGGAAGATCTGCAAGAGAAGCTTGCTGTTGAGAAAACTGCCTTAGAGAAACATGTTGCTGATAGAAGGAAGTTTCAGCGAGAAATAACGGAGAAAAATAAACTTGAAACAGCTTTATCCTCAGAAAGAAACGAGCTCGAGCGAAAATGGATCGGGAAGATGAAGGCAAAAGAACTCGAACTGAAACAGGAAAAAGCTTATCTGGATAGTAAGACAGAACATCTGAACAGTATTCTAGGTGTCACAGACTACAAATCAAGGAGAAGTGAGAGCACAAGGAGCCAGTTTTTAGAGCAAAAAAACACTCAAGAGGTGAAAAAACCTCATAGTTTGTACAGGAATGGAACAGAGGGCGAGCATCCCAGTCTGGATGGTAAGACCGTCAACTTCAGATACAAAGACCCTGAACTTCCCGAGGCCAAAAATCCTTCCATTGTCGACTATGGAAATTTGCGTCGAAGGATCTCTGCTGAAAGCAAAGCAAGTTCCTGGACTGACTTATTAAGCTCGCAAAGTCTTGCGAGATATCCATTGCCAACAAAACCCATTCTTTCGTCAAACACGAGGTTTTCCGTAAAAGTCGAAGAAGATATAAATGAACTACATATCCCAGGTTTGAGTCTTGCTAAAGAGCAAGAATCAGATTTCAATTCAGACGAATTGTCTTTAGATCTTGATTCAGACGATTCAGATGCTGAACTGTGTAAACCCCACTCAGTGGAGTTTCTTGATGATCTTGACCCGAACTGGGAGAAAAACCTTGAGGAAGATCTTAAGCGTATTTCAGCTGGCGAAACTTTAACTAACTCAGATCCACCCATTACTCCGCGACTCGCCGACAACTGTCTTGTTAAAACACAGAGAATCTGTTTAAGGCGTAGTCAGAGCGATTCAACAATAAGTGTGAAAACAGGAGAACACTGTCACTTCCCAGGAACAAACACCAGAATTATTCTTGATGACCCAAACATCTCCAGGCCCAGCGGATTCGATTTTGCTGTCGATCGTGAACAATACCCACCGAGAACTTCAACAGCTACTGGTCACTATTCACCAGATCGTTCGTCCTTTAAAATACATGGATTTGCAAACTTATCTCAAATCCCAACTGTGCTACCTAACCTCTTTCGAGAACTGAAACTCGTAGGAAAATCATCGAACGCTGAAGTAATTTCATCGAAAGAATCTTATCGAGTTAGTAGTAATATTAACACACATGAATTCAGTCAGGTTACTAATGGCGGTTACGTTGAAAGACAATCCCCACTCTTGTTCTACGAATCTGTAAAAAGTGAAACGTATCGAGACGTAGCTCACTACGGAAGTCACGATGAACCGAGGACGTCATCTCCTGGTTTGTATTTGATCAACATTGAAGATTATGTCGACCGGCATCAGGTCCAGTCGTCCGATGATGTCGCTTCTTTACGTGAACTATCACCTTCGGAAAAACGACTTTCCTCTTAGAGATGTTGTGAACTGATCGCTCTCTACATAGAAACTGTTGAATGTAAACTGAAACTGTTGGAAGGCAACTCTTTTACAATGGCTTACCTTTTTAGGATCATCAATAGTTACAAAAGTCTTGCGATTAGTGTAAGTTTAGCAAGCCATGCTTGAACATTATTTTGAAATTGTTGTTTGTATTTATTTACGACAGATACCGCCGCAGGACGGCGAGATTTGTCTCACTGGAAAAAGTTTGTTGCCTTTGTCTGAGCAATACGACCAGTTATACAGTTACAAATAATAGCACGCAACTGCGTTTTTGTGGTACTTTAACTTAGGACACGGGCGCTTGTAATGTTTTAAACTGTTTTAAAAAACTTCACGGCTTAAACTGGAATGACGACCAAAATAGTTTTAAAGACATGCAAAACATGAAGGTGTTTTATTATGAGCGATGTTGTGATCACGGCCCTATTGCATCAATCTTTATTGACCAGGTTCGAACATGATTCGCTTCTCTCTAATTTATTTACCTTTTTTTAAATTCTTTATGTTTTTAATAACCTATTTGTTTTTTCCTCAAGCTTAACCTACGGCATGTTGACAACAAAATGTTTATAAAATGCCAATTAATCTTTAAACTGCTAGTAATGTAAACATCGAATCGAGTAAATGTGAACGTGAATTAAAACACTGGGAAACTATGATATGGGTTTCTTCTACTCAGATTTGTTAAAAGAAGCGGTTTTTTTTACATCTACTATTTGTTGTCCTTCTGAAACATAAGAAATTAACAGACGTTTTAGAAAATGTTTACTTTTGGGTTGAAACAGTAGGAAGTCAAACGGCTGACTTTGTTTTCCGTCGTTGGACAAACTTTCAACGTATCTACACATACTTACTTGTCCAAATCATCTCGAAAAGTTTTGAAATTTGGAGCGACCATATGGAAACCTCCGGATTGCTTGGTAAGACAGAAACAATTTTCCCATGTGAGGGGAGCTCTTTGGACAGCAGCCCGGTCCAGAACGTGACTTGACGCTCTTCTTATATTTTATAATCCGCCGTATGCTGTTCTGGTGGTTTTTTTGTTTTCCAAAAACTACCGTATTTACGGTGTTTAAGTCTAGACCAAAAAGAATGACCCTCAAAATCGAGCTTAACTAATTCACCGGTAATGATTTTCTTGTTTAGAATTGTGTTGAGCTTTTGTGGCGATAAAATGCAAATTAGCAACACGTTTCTCGGTGTTTTATTGTAAACAAACACTATCGAGGTAGTTAAGGCCCATTATCCAGAAGTATGGAGAATGACTCAAATTAAATTAAGTTTTTATATACGATTTTTCCAGCTAAAAGCTCAGCAGGAACTTTTTCCCCACAAAGATTGGCTTGTATGATATTTGTTTTGATAAACTGCAAGGTGACTGACTCCTATTTCAGTACGAGGATAAAAATAATCCTATTGTAAGGCGCGCAGCTGGGAGGAAATAGCACTGAGAATGAATCGCTGAAAATGCACCAGAATTGTCTTGATGTTTTAATATTTTTTGTCGAGAGACAATTTTTTTGTTGATGCACTAATAAAGTTGTGCGCAAGATTATTTTTTTGGGGGGAATTATACTGCAGGACCTTTTCGGCTCACATTTTTTTTGGCATTTTCCCACCCTCTCCCCCTCCCCTTAAACATCTAGTGGTCCGTCCCTGAACTGGCTCGTGACATTCACTCGGACTCCAATAACATTTACTATTACCAGATCGTATAGCCTGACAGGAAAATCAAAAAACGTCATGATCATAGCTTTGGTGCGAAGCACAGACCGGAAATGTTTTTACTCGTGCCCGGGCCTTTTGGCCGGTCTTAAATAGGCTTTTAAATCTATATTGCAGAGTTTCTGGTCATGTGGTTTGTTACATTGCTTTACAGAAAAAATCGATTAAAGCCATGATGCTTTCTATTCTTTATACAGTGTATGTAATGGCAATATATGCTTTGAGTCGCGTGAATGAAAATGTCGAATTGGATGCTTAGACTTCTTGAGCGGAAAAGAGAGTGACATGAAGGTTATTTAAGATATTGGAAACAGTGAAGTCAAGTTCAAAAATTGCCTTCAAGCTTAGAATCATTACAAGTTAGGGAAAAGGTCAAAACAATGGTATTTCCTAGGAATCCAATTTAGGGGGGTGGGGTATTATGTGCCGCCACCCATCACCGTTTTTCTAACAAGGCTGAATTTCAGGAGCAAATATCATGTTCAATAAAATAGATACTGATAAAGTGCTTGCACCAACGCCTTCCTTGTGAAGAGAGGAGTCAATAATACAATAAAAACCAATACCCCTAAATCAGGTTTTGAGAAATTGAGCTCTGAAAAAGTGGTGGGGGGTGGGGTAGGGGGTCTGTGCCGCCATCCACCACCTCCCCCGACAAAATTGGGTTCCTAAAAAATACCATTGTTTTGACTTCTTCACTTAGGAGGCTGTCCGCGTAAGAACCGACCAACGGGTTTCCGCTCATTCAAAAACAACTGAAGCACCAAATGTACAACCAAAACTCAGTTCTTTCAAAAATGAGAAAATCTAAAGAGTAGCTGTCAGACAGCCGGGACTGACAAATACAACAAACGGATTTAAGTTGTACATGTTGCTGGAATAGAAACACAAGACAGTTACTGTTTACCAGCAGGATGCCCAAACTGTGCAATTCCATATACCGCTATGACTAACAAACTTTTGTTATCTTCTTAGTCCAAAGCATTTTTATGGCCTTCTTTTATCTTTTTCGCCTTTACTGAATATATTCTTTTAGTGCGTTTAGCCTAAAACTGAATGGCTATTAGAGTATCTCGAGTAAAACCTTACTGACCTTTCTTTGTGGCCCTTCAAGCTAAACGTATAACACCAGCAGATGTTTCCATGTTCCCAGTTCATCTTGTGATTCGATTCTACTTGGTTTGTAGATAGCATAATGACCGACTGTATGATCGTACCTTAAAGGATTCTTTGAACTAACCATCCAACCTGTCATGGTGAAATAGAGCAATGGATCGGTTGGATCTAGATTTCAACGTACTAAAAAAACTAAACATAGTCAACTAAGAAATCCTAAAATGACTCACTCTAGATATTGGATATGATTGCATTGGGTTTGTTGATGCTTGAGGTGGATGAAGTGTCTTCCGACGTAGACTGATTTATCTCATTCTTTTCTTCTTTTCTTCTCTCACCTGTCTGTTTTACTGTTTGTAACTTGTCTTGATCTTTTACATTTGGCATCATTAATGTCCTGTTCATGTAATTGTCGGTGTTATCGTTTCTTATAAGTCATGTGTGTCTGTCTCTGTGCTTGTGGGATGTTTCTTTTGTTTTTGGTCCGTGTTGGTAGAACGTCGTATATATTTTAGTGTTATTGGTTGTCGAGGTCTCTTCTGATCTCGATCGATTCTTGGGACCACTCCCTGTCTGAACAGAACTCAGATTTCGAGTTCACGATAACTATCTTCTGTTCAGAATACAAGCGTGTTTATTACGGGTCATGACGAACAGTTAACAATCGATGGCTCGTAACGGTTTGGCATTTATATTGCAGAACTTAAGATTATTATTTTTAAGCCTGTGAACAGGCTCTCTGTTCATAGCAAGGGAAAAATATATTTTGTCTCCTTCCCTTTCCCACTCCCCATTGTCCTCGCGGCTTCGCCGCTTGATATATTTTTTCCCTTTTCTCGTACGGGGAGCCTATTCACAGGCTAGTTACTTTTAAGTTTTGGTAACTGATGTTGAAATATTTGATTAATTACAAAAACGAAATAGCCAAAGTTAGTCCAATAATACGACGATACCGGCCAGACGTTCGTTATACTTTACATATTATTCTAGCTAACTAGATACGTAACAGCTCGTATGTGATAACTCTCAACCAATCACGCATCTACCTATTAAGTAGCAATGTCGATTGAATTCTTACTAATGACAATAAAAGAAAGATTAGACATGTGCTGTGTAATTGCCCTGCTCACCCCCCCCCCC